>VYZU01073105.1:0-31220 GCA_013401355.1 Ceyx cyanopectus | reverse complement strand
CCGGCCCTCGCCGCTGCCCTGCTGGGCGCCCGCCCGCGCCTCTCGGGGCCGGCGGGAGGAGCCGCCGCCACCGTCCCCGGCGCGGAATGGGGCCGCAGGAGCTGGCGCTGTGGCTGCTGGCGGGGCTCGTGTGCGGTGAGTGAACGCCGGGCGGCGCGGAGCTCGGCGGGCAGAGGCCGGGAAGGAGGGGGGCGGCCGCTCCGGAGTCTCCTCGCCGCTCGCCGCCGTGGCTGGCGGCTGCCCGCGCTCCCCGGGCGCGCTGAGGGGTTGCCGGCGCAGGGAGCCGCTGGGAAGGGACGGGAGGCGGGCGGAGCGGCGGGTTTGGGGATGCCCAACTCCGTCGAGGCGCCCTCATGACGGCTGCTTCGGGGCACAGACGGTGGCTGGTAGCGGAGGGAGTTTGGGACTAGGAAACAGGGAAAAGTCCGACTGGAGAGGGGACAGGGAGGATGCGCATCCAGAGCACCTGTCCCTACCCTGATCCAGATTTCCCTTCCCTGTGTCCCTGGTCTACTCTGCTCCATCCATGCGGACCTGCTCCTCTCTCTCCCGCGGTAGAAAAAGGGCAGCGTGCGGGTTTGAGGTGTGGAAAGGACGGAGCCCGTGATCAGGAATGTAGTGCCTGTCATCTTTGCCAGGAGCCTGCACCCCACTGTACATACTGCCGCAGGAACAAAGTAGAGCACCTGCCCCAGAGAGTTCTCGGTCTGAAGCAGTCAGAGCAGGATCCAGTCTGACCCGTGGCTGTTTCTGCCCCTGCCGAGCTTTGCTGGATCTGGGGTTGCCGTCCCGGTTCCAGCTCTGGCAGGACGGGTGTCCAAACACAGGGACTTCCCTCTTCAGAGCTGGACCAAAGGGTGCTGATGTTGTCAGAGCATCAGTAGCATTTGGAATTCATCACTCCTGGCCAGCCAAGTAGTGATCAAGGAGGGAATTTCCCTTTACAGGCTGGGATGAAAAGATAGAGTGATGTTTGTGAGAAGATTTTACTGTGGTAGCTAATGAACTATCTGAATGACAGGGGCATTTCTGGGAATGCAGCAAGTAAAGTAATAGGGAATATCTTGGTAGCGGAAGAAGAGTGTATGTCCTAGCTTTACTTTCTGATGTAAAATCCTAATTATCTATTTATTCCTGTGCCTGAAGAGTCCATGCAAGGAGAGTTCCAAAGGAAGCTTTACAAGGATCTCCTGAAAAATTACAACCCTCTGGAGCGACCGGTTGCAAATGATTCCCAGCCCCTCACTGTCTATTTCACTCTCAGCCTCATGCAGATCATGGATGTGGTGAGTCTAAAACCTTCTAGGAAACTATTCCTTTAAAGGGGTGGATTTTTCCTGCCTAGTGAAGATTGTGATAGCAAAGGAAGATTGCAAGATACAGGAAAGCACAAATGATTCAAGACACAATACCAAATTTTGACTGCCTTTTTAAAGAAGTAAACTTGAAAGTATATTTTGCCTCTTTCTGAGATCTCTTATCAGTGTTTCCCAACCTTCTTAGCAGAATGAAAGATTTAAAGTGCAGCTTTAAAATAATTGCCTTTCAAATCCTGCTTAGAAGCAACAGAAGTGTATTGTGGGGAGGGTGGGGGATAACCAGTTCTTGGTTCCTGGTGCTCACTACAGAGCTTCTGTTTGGAGATGGTGGGGGGTGGGGGTGGAGGAGGTGGGGAGAGAGGAAGGGGGTGCTTTCTCCAAAATCCATCTTATGCTCTGTATTCCCTTACTGAGACAAGATTGCTGCATTCTATAACTTACATTTTAGCTGATCTATTTGCAACCACAATTGTTTGCTGTATCAGTGCTCCTGTGCCTGTAAATGCACTCGAGGATCCTTTAGGTTCAAAAAGGAGTAATTTAAGCTTTGTCACAGCAGTTCAGAGACCAAACTCTACACATGAATTTACAGTACTCATTTTTACTGAATGAATGTGACTATGGCCCCTATTAAAGAAGCTAATTATTTAAGCCCAATGCTGTTATCTTTCCATTGGATGCTTAAATTTCAAGGCACAACCAAAGAAAAAAAAAAGGAAGATAGATGGGATTTTTCATGACAAGAGGTTTGCTTTTTGTTCCCTTACAAGCTGCTGAGTGCCAAGATCCAGACACTGCTCATTTAGTATCTGAAGGTCAGTGTGCACCCAGAGAACTCTGCAGATTTCAATGCTCGTGGCTTCTCTGCACGATTTTGCAAGTTTTAGGTTAAACCTATGGTGGAAACCAGGATGTGTATTTCCAGTGTGATATTTGCTGCAGTCAGAGTAGGCAGTTGTAGCCAGTGAGCTGTTCCAGAGTCAGTGCCACTGAAGCCAACAGGCAAAACGTGTCAGGTCTGTGGCAGCTGAGTTGTAATGGATGTGATGGCACTGAGCAGAACAGCAGCTGTGTGAGCTGTATGCCCTTTGAATGCCAGGGAGGGGAGAATGTGATCATGCAGACTGCAACAGTTCCCAGAGGTGTTGGCAGAGGGAACTCCATGTGGCTCTGGTGCCTGTGGGCATGATGCTGATTATGGGTGGGCTCAGAGGTGCTGAAAGAAGGGGGGACCTCCTCACACCCAATGTGCTGAAGACTGAAGCAGCAGTTGATGTCTGGCACAGAGAGTCAGTCTACATAGAAAAGTAAGCAAGAATACCCTTGGACAGAGACAACAGAAAAAGTGTAAGAGTGAGGAACATCACAAAAGGAATGACACTGTGTTCATAATATATTAATAATATATTAATTTAATGAATCATCTAATTGGATTTCTTTAGAATATGAGGAGGAACACAAGGAAAGAGGCATTCAAAGGGCAGTGGGAGGTCAGAGAAAAGTAAGAGGGGGAAGCTGAAGTGACCAATTCCTTACCTAGCTTTCAAAACTTGCAGTTCTGCTGTTGCTCTTCACAGACATATTTGGCCTGAATATGTGAAGCTGATGTGTTTTAGGTATTAACCAAGCTAGGAAAGGTTTGTTCCATGGCCAGACTGTCCCAGGGATGACACAGCTTACAGAAGCCTGCTTGATGTCATAAAAAATGTTTCCTGAATAGATTAAGCTGAGTGACCCCAGGCATTTTCCTGATTAAATTGGATCTATACTCTAATGGCCTCCCTTGCATTTCTGTGAGCTAGTACTGGGGCTCTGTCCTCCCCACACCCCTGCCCTGGCCACTGCCATGTCCTTGAGTGCTGTATAGTAGCTGGCTGTTGGAGACACGTGGCTAAAGGCCAACAGGCAGGCAGCTTCAGAGTTAATTTCTTCTGGACTTGTCAGGTTTAATTAAAGACCAGACAAACTTAAGGGCAAATATCACACATCACTAGCCAGTCTAGGTACAACCAATGACTGGCAGTCTTGGCTAATATGATGGAAAAGGAAGTTTTTGATCCTATGTGCCTTTCAAAAAAATCCCTTCATAGGCAGTGAGGAGCCATAGATTTTGTACTGGCAGTTTAGTTACAGCTCCCCATAAAACTGACTGCAGTTCTTTCTCAGAGATCTGGGACTGACAGGCAAAGAAAGAAACCAACCATGATGTAAATTAAGCTTCACACTATAAAACAAATGAGTTTTCTTCATTGTCAACAAGAAGCAAATGCTAGTGGGAATGACAGCTACTTGCAATAACAATTACTGGTTTAACAAGCTAGAAACACAACATGTCACTATCACACTTTCCTGTAGTTTATATATTCACTTAAATAGCTTCTCAGCTGATAGCAGCTGTACTGGAAGTTAGACCTATTCAGTCAGATCCCTGCCAGAAGAGGTTGAGTCAGGCTGGATCCTGGCCACTGCTGCTCCTTCCATCCCTCTCTGACTTTGCTGCTAGGAAGGCAAGACAGTATATGAAAACTTTTGCAGACAGAGTGGATGTTTCCTACCTTACATTTTTAGTTTAACCTCTTCTTTCTAAAACTAGGAATTATTTCTATGCTATGCTTGCACATTGCTTTTTTCTAGTATCACGACTACATAATGAGGGAGCTGGAAGAGCTGATTGCCCCAGCTTCACTAAAGGAAATAGGTAATTAATTGTCTATTGAGAATGCAAGATGACTTAGTGGAATATACAGAGTGTTGCTAAATGGGGAGGGAAGACAGTGGAAGGATGAGAAAAATGGAGTCTTGGGACACATGAATGAAGAGGAGAGCCAGGGAACTGGGGGAGTGCTTAGAGGGAATGGGAATCATGGTAGACCTGGGAGACAGCAGAGGAGTTTAGAAGAAAGGTGGAATTCAGCTGGAAAAGGAGGGGGGCTGAAATGGGAAGAAAGGTTTGGAAGGAGTGGACTTAAAAGCTTCTTTGCCAAGTTAATAAGACTTTAAAGAGAGAGATCCAAGGTATCTTTCCATTTGCTTTGTATTCCTTAATAGAAAAATCACTGCTCTTCCACCTTCTCAAACAATCTTCCAATTAAATCATCCTGAAGCAAAAACAAGACTGAGACAGGCAGCTGGCCAGAAGTGCTCTGCTGGGACTCTTGAGTTAATACAATGTTGGAAAATGGAATAAGAGGTTTCTTTTGCTTTTTATAGTTACTTGTTTTAGTTTTCTTGAAATGAGAAATGTCAAGCAATTTGAGGAAAGAAATGAAAAAGAACCTACTTCCTCTCTGGTTTGCTGAAATCTTGTTCCAAAACTCCTTGCAGAAAAGCAGTGTATCTTGAATGAAGAGCCTGATCATAAACATCCTTCTGGATCTGAATCAGAAAATGTTTGGAAATATTTGACCATAAATATTAGTCCACCCCCCTGCTCCAAATCATGTTCCTCAGCACTGTGTCCATCCAAACACTGAACACTGCCACAGAGATTCCCCAGCCTCTGTGGGAAACCTGTGTCTGCATTCAATGGTCCCCATGGCAGACTCATTTTCCTAACAAATAAGCAGAACTTTCAGTTTTCCAGCTTGGGAACAACACTAAAAAACACTTGTAGAGAAATGAGGCTCTGTCTCTTCTTCAACAGAATGATCTGAAGATACTTGGTGCAGTACACCAGATGCCTTAACTATATGGTCAGCTATGTATTTTATCTTTCATAAAGCCTTTCTAAGTAATATTCCTAGAAAAAAATCCAAACCAAACAAAAAAAAACCCCAAAAAACAGAGAATAAGGCCACATAGAAGAAGCAGATAGAAAATTTTAGAGTAGTTGTCAATGGCTCACTGTCAAAAGGGTGATATTGAGTTACATGGTGAGATTCCCCAGCAACCTGAACTGAGTCAGTGTTTTGATTTCATCTGCAAGATAGAAAGGGTAATACTTTTATTAAATTTACAGATGACATAAGTTTGGGAGAGGTTCAGAGAATACTGAGGGCAAAACAAGCATTTAAACACTGGCTTGTAAAAGCAGAGTAAAAGGACTGCTTTGACCCAATTTGGTGAATGTTTTTTTCAAAGTATATTGACATTTTGAGTAAGATACGTTAAGAAATATGTGGATGCACTGGAAATAATCCATCTGCTGGAGGCCTTGGTTATATAGAATGAGTTTAATTTGATGCCTAAGGGCTTCTTTAACTTGAACTAAAGACTGGTCAGTACTGCCTCTGGATGAGGGCAGATATTTGGATTATTTTTGTAATTCCATCAACTATAATTGTAGTTACAGTCCAGACTCTCCTTGTACTACATATGTAGTACAAGGTACACAGCTGAAAAGAGAATCTTTGTTCCAAAATGTTTGCAAACTAATTATAGTTTGGTAGATTAGATTGATTTCACATCAGAAATGTTCATATCATAGTGACTGTTGAAGCACACAAGACAGTGTTAAATAAAACTTTAGCATACAAATGCTAAAATTACAGCTAGACGAATTACTGTGTAGGGATCAGACCAATGGCTTTCTGATACTAATTTTCATTAATAAGTCTTAGTTTTTCTAAGGAATTTCAGAAGTGTTACTCCACAACTGTTGAAACCATCACTGAGGCTTTCTTATTTGAATCTAGAAATTATATCAATTTTGTGTGAACTTGGGGCACCATTAGTGTCCTAAGCCCATCTCAGCACCCTGCTGCTGAAGGAGATGATCTCCTCACTTCTGGCCTCATGATCCTACCCCTCTGGCTTGTGCCAGAGCCTCTGGGATTGAGCAGTTACCTGTATCTATATTTTGAGTACTCATTTTTCCAGATCACCTGTACTTAGTTCAGATTAACATTAGCTTAAACTCTCATGAACAGGGGCAGGAACAACCTCAGGCAGCAGCACAGGTTGGGACTGACCTGTTGGAGAGCAGCTCTGGGGAAAGAGCCCTGGTGGCAGCAGGGTGACCATGAGCCAGCAGTGGGTCCTGCTGGCCAGGAAGGCCAATGGCATCCTGGGGTGGATCAGAAGGGGGTGGTCAGTAGGTCAAGAGAGGTTCTCCTGCCCTCTGTCCTGCTGAGGCCTCATCTGGAGTGTTGTGTCCAGTGCTGGGCACCCCAGTTCAAGGACAGGGAGCTGCTGGAGAGAGTCCAGCACAGAGCCACAGAGCTGCTGGAGGGCCTGGAGCATCTCCCTGCTGAGGAGAGGCTGAGGGAGCTGGGGCTCTTTAGCCTGGATTGGGCCAGATGGTCTTTTGAGGTGCCTTCCAACCCCAGCATTCAGTGACACTGTGTAGTGCTCAATCAAAACTATCTGAGCTTATCACTTCAGTAGCAAGACTTACAGTGAGAAATATTTTGGTGGGTATATTTCCATTTTAATCAAGAAGAAGAATCAACATTTAATATTTTATTCAATGTGTCTGAATGTAGTTATTTATCTATATGAATATTCAAGTTCTTACTTTGATTGCATAACACCATTTAAGTCAGGAATCTTTCATGTTTTCTCCAGACATTTACTAGCTAATTAAATCACTTACTGCACAACAGTTTTTTGCTTATTTTCCAGTTTTTCCTGCTTCCTTTTATTTAATCTCTAGTTAGGGGAAAGAAAAGTGCTGAATAGTTTGCATGACATGAGCAGCAGCAGATTCTCAAGAGAAATCCTGTTCCTTTAGGCTGTTCAGCTCAGTTGTGCAGACCAAAGAAGAAATGAAAGCATGCCAACTTTTTAATGTTTATCTGAACTCAAAGTTTGCTTATCCTACACTGCCCATGGTTACTTGTATGACTTAGATTTCGATATTCAAGGGCTCTCCTCCTTGTTTCCTTGTGCTCAGTGTGCTACAGTTGACTTCAATGGCTTACATGCAGTGCTTAGTAAAGCCTCTGCATAAGAATCTGCAACTCAGTGTTTGCAACCAGATACCCTGGACCCCCTGGGCAAGACAGGAATGTGAAACAGCTTGAAATTGTACACGGAAAATGATGCTGCCGTTCAAAGCAGAGCAGCTTCTGCTGAAAGGAACAGACTAGAAACCAAATATCTCTCCAACAACAAAACAAAAACCAAAAACAACCCCCCCCCCAAAAAAAAACAACAGCAAATTCAATCTGGAAAGACAAATAAAACAACCAAATCAAGAGGCTTGTTGAGAAATGGTGCTAAAGAAATTCCTAAGCTGTTTATCAAACCTCAGCAGCCTCTTTGCAAACAATGGTTGGTGGCAGAAGCTCATCAAATCTGCATTATTCTTTTAATTTTTAGCATTCATTTGTGTATATTAGAAGAAGTCTCTACAAGCTTTATTTTCCTCCAACCATGCTTCTTTATTCCCTCTGTGCTAAAGGGAGAAAGTCTTTTCACTTTCATCTTGCAGCCATTTCCATTCTACCACAGTTTATTCCTGAGAGTTTAGAGAACTGGAACAGTGCTGGGATGTGCTGTCCAAAATTTTTAGTTAGTTTAATGCCTATGAAAGTTACTGGATGACACCAGAAAACAGACTATCCTGCTTCACCCTGAAACATGAAGGCAACAGCTTTTCAAGTACTGGTCTAAAATATTTGATGATGGATTTTTAGGGAAAGTTGAAAATGAAGCCCATGTAAAAGTGGAGAAGATAGTATAGTTAGAGAGACTGCCTGGGATGATCATGGCATGTACTAACTGCTCCTCTGAGGCTGGCTTTATGTCTATTGGTAGTGGACAGAGCTACTCCTCATGGTTGTGTCCCAGTCAGATGTCTCTGTGGCTCTGGAGTTCCTCAGACAGTTCTGCAGTTTCAGCACATGAAGTGATGCTAAAACGAGGACAACAGCTCTGGGGTCAAGTGTGGAAATACCTGTTGGTGTTACTCACAAAAATAGGGTAGGAGAATGGCAGTAGCAGGCTGGTGCTGAGGCTGTATGCTCTGATCACACAAAGGGATACAGAGATAGCTTTGTGTTCAGCTCCTTTTTCTCCCAGAACTTGCTCTTCTCTCCTTGAAATCACATTTCCTTCCACTTCACTTTGCTAAATGTACATGGTTTATTCAGGGCTCAATACTCTCAATGGGAGGCCTCTGGGGAATATAGTGGAAGCAAGAATCATTTGTAAATGAAGCAACAGTTATTACTTTGCATGCTTGCAATAAAGGTAACTGCTCTTCATGATATATTTTATAATTGAACTGAGTGAAATCTGCAGTGAAGCATGGGAAGTCATAAGGTAACCTGAAAAACTGCAGTGTCTCCCTCTTCAGAAGACTTATTTTTTGCACACCAGATGTGCTGATGTTGTTCACTGTGCTGTGCTCTGCTCACTCACACACCTGATCCCTGCTTGTCTTTGCAAAGATGAATGTGCAGATCTAAATGCAATCCCTTGTTAACAGGGATGTGGTGAGGAAAAAAGGAAAGACTGCTATGACAATTATGTCCCCATGGTAACAGGAGTGGCACATCCTGAGCCTCTCACATGTATTTATCATTTCCACATCTGTTCTGTGAAGCTCAGTGAAAATACATCTCTGGGCACTGCCAGGACAGAGCCCTGCCACAACCAGTGGCCAGCAGACCTTGTCAGAGCAGGTATGGAACAGGAACACGTTGCCACACTGCCCAGAGTGAAGATGCTACTTCTCTACTCTTTCTCTAGCAGCTTTCCTGCTGTGGAGGATGTGGGAAGACCTGGGTATGTTTTGAGCAAACTCCACCTTTCCTTTAAAGCAAAATACCCAAGGAGAGAGCAAATACTGCTGGCAAAAGCATGTAAAATTAGCTGGTGTGGAAAAAAACACTGGAATTTCCCAGACTTGCTAAACAGAGAACACACAGCACAATTAAAAAAACAAACCACACAAAGCAAATAATCCCTGCCCTGTCTCCCCACACCAATTTCAACTGAATTAAGTTAAGCAAAGCAATCAACCTCCTGCATCTCACGCTCCAAACCCAACCTTTCCCCAGGTAAAGTTCAAATTACATTCTCATTTTTACTTTAAAGAAATATAAGGTAATTAAGAGAGTGTGAAGAGCAATTAATACACCATTCATTACAAATCTAATAAACTGCAGATCTCAACTGCCAAATTTCACTTTAATTAACTACTCACATTTTGATTTGCCTTAAGATTTTAACTCCTTGATACAAAAAAAAAAAAGCTAGAAGGAGTTAAATCAGAAATCAAGAAGCACTCAAAGTAAGGATGACAACTGCTCAAGCAGCTTAGTTTGCTATGGTTGCTGTAATTCTGAACCAGGGCTGCTTCCCAGCAGTAGGTTGTTCCACTACAGGATTAAGTCACAGATGTCAGAGCTCTGTTTTTATAATTTCACTGATATGGGGAAAATTCCTATCACCCAATATAAACATGCTTCAGCTTCAAGTGGTCTCAAGAAAAATACAGTGAAACAGAAAATTTGTATTTTCCACTTCTGACTTTGTATGGAATCATTTTGCACTTTTTGTGCCTATTTTCAAGAAAGTAAAACTTTCTGTGGCCTGTTCCTGGGGTTTATCCTCACAAGCTGGATCATGGAATATTAATCGTATTATTTATGCATTGGTAATGCCTGTTTATATAGCTTTTTCTGCATAACTGGGAAGATGTGATGTAAGCAGAAACAGAATCTGACGTACAAGAATTCCAGATAATAGATTTGAGTAATAGATTTCTGGGAGGTGTATGTGTCTTGCTAGGTGCTGCCCATCAGTACCTGCATGAGTGAAGTAAACCAGGTTTACTACACTCCTTTTCCCCTTTGCTTTTTGCTGCACAGCTTTTCTCTCAGTGTGGACACTACATGTGCTGACATCCCTCTGAGAGTCAGCAGATGATGTTCCTTACAAAGTTTGTGATGTCCAAGCTCATGTTCTTCACGAAGCACTGCCAAATTGTCATCTCTTGTCTGTGGTCTGCTGAGCAGAGGGCAAGGGAAGGATAACGTGAGGATCTGTTGGAATTGCAAAGACAACTGGTGGTGTTGGGCAGGCACCTGAAGGAATGGAGATAGAGCAACTCCCTTCACCAACTTCCACAAATGGTTACCTCTGCTCTTCAGAAATGCAGGAGCATTTGTGTTCCTGATGTCAGCTCCTTCCCCTTCGCTGAGCACGCTGCAGTCCAGCAGCAATCTGCCATCTGCTCTCACAGCTAATCACTACAGTTATGAATCAGACACATCAAAGGAGCCTCCCACCTGCCTTCCACTGCATGAATGAGCCCTGGCTCTTCATTAGCTGTGCCACTTGGCCAGTGCTAAAGTAGCAGCTGGGGAGACAACACCAATCCAAACAAGATCCTGTAATGACTACAATGTTGGAAGCCATTTGCTCCAACCAGCAAGAGCAAAAACTCACCACTGTAACCCCAGTCTCAGCTTGCAGCAAAGTTTTTATAGCTGAGGAGCAATTAAAGGATTTATGATTCAAACAGTGATGAAACTTGAAATACAGTGATTCAAGTGGGAGTTATTTTTGTCCAAATATACTCATTCAGGCTCTCAGTGCTTAACAAAGAGAAACTCCAAGCAAACAGGCAATCTTCCTTTAGGGCTTGTCTTCACTGTACCTTGGAGTCAGTGCTGTCAGGGTTCCCACTCTGAGCTAGGTGTGAAAGATCACACTTAGGAGAACTCTTGGCTTCCAGAATACATCTGCAGAGCCTCTGCCCAGCTGCCTGGCAGCCACCAGCAGCTGAATCATTCTGCAAGAGCACAGCTGGGTTCAAACTCTGATGTCCCCTCAGCTCTGCTGCTTTGACTCAGTGATGGCTCTCTAGCCTAGTTCTGTGATGTGTGCTGCTTGATAGTAGAGCTCCTTTCTGGTACTCCTAAAATGCTCTGTGCTGGTGGCTTCAAAATAAACCAGTAGCTTAAGCATCAGCAGCACTCCAGCTTTAGTGCAGTCTGTTCCTGGTACTGAAAAGGGAATGTTGGAAACATGTCTGAGGCCATTGTGTAGAAGGAGATCACAGCAGGTATGAAAGGTGAGCTGCACACAGGATGGAACCATGCAGGAGGACACACCAGCCACTCACAGTCCTGAAACAAGCCCCCCACAAGGTAAGGGATTCTGCACTGCTCAGCACCTCTGTGCAGCCAGTCACACCCAGCACAGCTCTTGTGAGCCCTGCAGAAGCAGCAGCACAGAGTGGTCAGGGATTGGAGGGGACCTCAAACGACCTCCTGGCCCAAGCCCCCTGTGCAGCAGGATCCCCTAGGTCAGGTCACAGAGGAATTCATCCAGGTGGGTTTTAAACATCTCCAGAGGAGACTCCACAACCTCCCTGGGCAGCCTCCTCCTACAGGAGCTTGCTCCCTTCATCTGGGGCAGCATGCAGAGCTTTGCAGAAATGCTGCTGAACTTTTATTGATAATTTTTCATTGCTGATATTTACATCTGACCTAAAAATAGCTATGATGAAGGCACCAAATTAGTGTGTGTATGGCTAGAGAATAACAGCTACTATTGCAAATGAGTTACTGCTCCTGGCTCAAACCTTCAGCACTGCCTTCAGCATGAGAATTCCCTGCAGCTTTAGAATGTATTCATGAGGTGAAAGGGTTAAAGAGCCATGTTTCCCCAGGATACCATTTAAATCAGTTGTTCACTTGAAATACTTTTGAAGAAAAAAGGGTCATGGAGGTGATGAAGCAGAAAGTGGAGAGGAATATTGCTGACTCACAGTGCTCCATTCTGCTTCCTATTTTGTATTTTTACTTTTCATTTTAAAGGCAGGTAGGACTGGGCATCTGAGAGCAGACTGTATTCATGCACAGTATCACCTTTAGCTAAAACCTTATTTGTCTGTTTATTGTCTATTCCATTGTTATTATACAGTACCTAGTAACACTGGCATGCATTTACTGGTGCTGCTTCTCTTGCTTTAAAATGCCATTGTCCCTTGCACTGTATTTGATTTTACAAGGTAACTTTTGGATGTTTTGCTGCACTAAAGTGGCTCTCAAGACATTTGTTCAGTGAGCAGCCCACAAAACAACAGCAAAAGTGTAGAGAGCATTGACCTTTAGTAAAAAACATTACCAAAATACTAATGTTTTGGTTTGGGATGGGGTGTTTTTTGCCATTTTTGGGCATTTAGGAACAACAGCTAAGTTCAAGAGTGACAGATTTAAGTTGAGAGGTCTAGATGTATAACAGTTTTCTGGTAAAGCTGAAGCAAGGTTGGTTTTTCTATAGTTCCCCTGCCTGTTAAGAAGCTTCTCTGACCTCACCACACATCTGAGCTCAGCCACACACTCTTTGAGTCTGTATTTGAGAATGAGCCCTAGGGAAGAGCCTGGCAGAAGGATACCTTCAGAAAACACTGCCTGTGGTAATATGAAATGCATTTAAAAGTACCTGTGCATAAAAAAGTTCCTACACATTGCAGCAGCAGTTTTTTCTGTTGCAGTAAGAGACAGTGATACCCTTGATTTCAAAGGTACTTCAAGCACAACTGTTTCATAATAGTGAAATAATTTACCAGTGTTGTTTTATCTGTATGGTACTAAGCTGGGGTTTTTTTTTCTTCTTCCTCTCCTTCTCCTTCCTCCCAGGATGAAAAGAATCAAGTATTAACTACCAACATCTGGCTACAAATGGTAAGTTTAGAAACAAGATGAGTTTGGATTTTTTTGAGTTTGATCTGGTGAAATGTCTGAATTTTAGGAAATGCAAATTTCCCATTGAATTTAGGAATTCAAATTTCCTAAATTGAATTTTAGGATTCTTCATGTCCTGTGTACACAGTAAAAACCCCCCACTAAACAGTTTGTGTATTAGCTGTCCATTGCTAAATGGACTGAAATAAGTTTTTCCTCGAATTCCCTCTCTACTACTTTTCTTGATATATATCTGTGTTTAATCAGTGATGTATCTTAAATATATAAACATCACTGAAAAGCTTAAATACAAAAATTAACATGGGAGAAAATAGGAATATAAATTTAGTATTCATACATGCAGACTCTTTGCTCCTGACCACTATCTCCATGGCAATATTGTCATTATCAAAATCTTCACCTTTATCTAAGTTGCAGCAGGAGTTTTGCCTACTCACATAGATTAATGCTCATCCAAGTACCCCAAGACCTTTCCTGTTTTAATCCCCATCACATGCACTTCAGCTACAGTGGAGATTGGAGCTCTGAAGTGAAAATGAGGCAGCTATGTCCAGCTGGAGGGGTAAGCACTCTGCACACAGGGCACAGCAGAGCAATTGCACTATCTGCTTAGCATTCTCTCTAATACAGCCTTTAATATTAAGTTTTCTATTGCCCTTGGGCTGTCTTTACACCATTCTGTGTCACCCTCTGCTGCATTGCATTAGCCATGATAACTCCTAAAAGAAGTCAGACTAAGACATGAGTGGCTGTATGGATATAAATGATTGTAAAGCAGCTGGGATGGGAATGCAGAGGAGAGGCTGCTGCATACAACCCAGCTGCCTGCAGCCTGCCACTCCCAGCCCTGCATCTCCCACTCAGCCTCACCTGCCCTGGCTGCTCCTGAAAAGCAGCTGCAGTCCAAGAAGAGCCCACAGGTTTAAATGCCTCTAAACCACACACTGCATGTGTTTGCATTGCTGGACTTTGTGAAAAGCAGGGGTATCTTGAGGACCTCAGTATTTTTACATTCCACAAGAGCTGAAGCTGTAAAAAATGCAGTGATATTTGTCTACCAGGAAGTTCACACACTGTTCACATTACTGTAAACATGGGTGTACAAATCTGAGAACAAAAAAAGAAGAAGGAACAGTTGATTAGCTTCTGGAAGCTGTGTCTAGAGGATCATGAGCAATACATACAGTTTAATGGGAGAATGGTGAATGAAGCAGGCAGGGAAAAGTAAAAACTGTGCACAGAGCCAAACAGATCATCTGAGTCAAGACTTCTTGAAAAAAATACTATCTGTAAAGCAAAAGGAACAAGCATCCACAACTTGGATGGTTTGTCCAGGTGACAAGGCACTACAATTCCATAGTAAAAAATGAACAAGAAAAACGTGGAAGCA
This sequence comes from Ceyx cyanopectus, assembly GCA_013401355.1. Classification (NCBI taxonomy): domain Eukaryota; kingdom Metazoa; phylum Chordata; class Aves; order Coraciiformes; family Alcedinidae; genus Ceyx; species Ceyx cyanopectus. The sequence goes on along the minus strand of VYZU01073105.1, from coordinate 16,905 downwards.
CAGGCCTAGAAATTACCAAGTAAAAGCTTTACACAAGATGTGTGATGAATCATCAAAATGGTCCCTTGCAAACACTGATTTAGAGGTACAAGAATGAATTGAAATAGCTGCAGCATGAGACCACCTGGGAGTGTTGTATCAAACTTCAACTGGCCTGTGACAATAATCAAGGAATTCTATTGATGTGAATAAGAAAGATCAATGATGTTACCTTTGCAACACCCATTGGAAGTTTTCTTTGCCCTGAATGCCTGTCAGAGATTTGGACAAGGGTCAGTGGGCTGTTGAAGGCCTAAGTGTTGCTCATTTACTCAACATTCAAAAGATTTGGCATGGCAACAGCACTATCAATCTGGAGAAGTTCTCACTGTAAGTTCTGTGATGCCTACAGCTCTGGGAAGTTAATGTAAATAATGCAGCATGGACATAGAGAGATGCAATACAGTGAAGCACAGAAATGATAAAAAATAAGCTTTGCCAAAGGAAATAACATTATTTTTACACCATTTGCACACAACAGTAACCACCCTTGTATCCTGAGAAGTGAGCTGCTGGTGCTCAGCAATGAGCACAGCTCAAACCCTGCTGCTCTGCCTGCCACAGAGTCCCTGCCTCTGCTGGCACTTGCTGTCTCCAGGGCAGTGCCAGCCAGGGGGACAATGCAGTGCTGCTTAGCATCTGTCTGGGACCTGGCCTACCTTTCCATGGCAGTATTGGCCATTCTGCTGTTTCAGTTGCTTTCCCTGTCAGCAGTGACCACTGGCTGCTCTGCCTCGTGTCCCCAATCCAGTTACTACAACCTGAGAATGTCCAACAGCAGAAAACTAAAGCTGCCTGTGAAGATTAACTGAGGTGAAGGTATAAATTGCAAAAGAAAACCTGAAAATGGGCACCTGAGATGGCATGAACAATAAAACATAAGCACCCCACATCATCTTTTATAGGCTGTTATGTGCCTATATCTGCTCTCCAGAAGATGTTTATGCTTTCCATTGAGTCTAGGTGGCTTCATGCCAAACATTCCACACTGCCTGGAGCTAGACCAGACCTCTTTGCCAAGACAACACCTATTGTCCCAGTTTCTCCAGTCCCTAGAGAACTACAGTAAAGCAGTGGGTGAGGTGACCTAACATCCTTTTTGTGTGCATCTCTTAGTACTGGACAGATCATTACCTGCAGTGGAACGTGTCTGAATACCCAGGAGTGAAGAATGTCCGTTTTCCCGATGGACTGATTTGGAAGCCAGATATTCTTCTTTATAACAGGTACCTGAGAGCAACTTTCAATGTGCCTGAGGATTTATGCTTTAATATTTAAGTAAATATAACCAAAATGAAAGAGTAATAAATTATTTTTTAGAAATTAGTAATATAAATAGATACATGCTAACTGTAAGTGAAGCACATAATAGAATAAGAGGGGTAACTTAGCCTGAAAACACTAGCTTTCTGTTAATATAGGTTTTTGAATCTTGGGAATGGTAACAATGGCACTGTCACAAAATGCTTATTTTACAGTGTTTCCATTTCAAACAAATATGTAATCCAAAATCTTTTTCAGAGTTTAGCCAGAGAGCAGATATATTTCAAACAAATTCTTATTCCTGTATGAAATGTCACTGGGAATATTACCATATTCTTGTACAGGGACATTGGATTTTGAGACAGATGCTTTCCATTTCTATATGCTGCATCTGCTTTAACCACAACAAAAAAAAAAAGTATAAATTCACTTTTCATTTTAATAAATGCATGTTTCACTGTGTCTGAGTACTCCTGCATCTTGCTGCAGTGTAGTACAGAGAAACTTGTGGCAGCAGCTGTATTACATTTTACAAGCAGTCTGTTGCCAAGAGAGCAGGGTCAGTTCACCTGTGGTTTTTCTGAGGGGAGAAACTCTTGGCCTATGTCCTAATCCAAGGACTGACTGTGTTAGTGTCATGTATGACTCCCTTCCACTCTCTTGCTTTCACTAGACTTACTAAAAGCACTCTGTCCTGGTAGAGAGATGATATTTACAGCTGATGCTTTTTAAGAATGTGTCTTAGGAAAGGCAAAGTCCCGTGGCAATGAAACCAAGGTTCACAGATCACTTGTGCCCTTCTGCAAAGAAGGCTAATGATTTTATTTCTAGTCATTAATTTAAGTAATTTGTGTGGAATGGATATTTTTACATCCTAAATCTGACTACTCGTTGGAGTTTCATCACATAGCTCCTATTAATTTAACATCAAAGCAATCACTTGTGTATGTGTAAGACAGAAGCCTGTTGCAGGACTGTTTCTCCAAGGAAATGAGCCTTGTGCAGATGTGTTCCTGCACACCCATGTGCACGTTTGTGGATGATCTTTCTTGCTGCCTCTTTCCCCTAATATTCTCTGAGTTTCTGCCCAATGCAGCAGTACAATTAGCAGAATTCTAGTGCCCTTCACCTGCAGCTGTTCACAGGAGCCAATCCAGTTGAGTCAGGCCAGTTATTCTGAGGCCACAGAGAACTGGTGATGGGAGAAAAGCTGCCAAGTTTGGGGGGAGAAAGAATCCTTTTATGAAGAACAGATTAATCTCAGATATTCTTCAACCAGTCAAACAATGTATAACCCATTTTATTTCCTCCCTATTCTAGTGCTGATGAAAGATTTGATGCTACATTTCACACTAATGTTCTAGTCAATTCTTCAGGGCATTGCCAGTATCTGCCACCAGGTAGGCTGTTTTCACATCACAAAATCTGATAACTCAGACCACTTAAGTATGCTGTGGCTTAAAATTTGGCAGCAATTTTCTGATATGTTATTTGTCTAGCTAGCAGCATCTGATGGCTTTAAGCCTAGATTCATTATGAGAACTACTGTACAAACTACATTTAATTATTGCAGTTCTGTAAATTCAGTCATAACCCAGTATTGCAGAAGTGTACAAGTACAAAAGAAAATAAAAAATAAAACCCTTAATGTAAAAATATATTGCTTGTTAAAGCCATGGTAATACCTCCCTTTTTTTTTTGGTCAATATTTTAGATATTTCTTCTATTAATGTTAACTTTACAAGAAGATGCTTAGTAACATCCTGAAAGTATCTTGTGTTCAAAATGATTCACTGGATTCTTCATCAAAATAATTTTTAGTCTGAAGGGAAAGTAGTCTGCATCTGATACTTATTTGATAACAGAAATATATCACTGACACTCCATGTATAGCAGTGGAGTATTATTTCTGTTCCCTAAACCAATTAGCATAATTCTTAGAATGAACTCTTCCTAGAATCATAATTTTAGAAACTACTGCAATAGAGCCAAATGCTTTCCAAATTAGTTTTTTCATCTCATATCCCCAGAGGGTTTCAGGGGTTTGCCTGTTGTCCTTTTGATTTAAGATGTTCCATTTGGTGGGGGTTTCTATTAAGCTGCAAAATGACAGAGCCCAACTCAAGAGGTGATAAATAAGAAGCTAGCTTGCCTTAATAAACCAAGATGATGTAAAGCCTACTAAGAGAGCAGATAATCTGTCAGGATTTATTTTGTTCAGTAAAAGAAATAGGAGAAACAGATGGCATCTTCTGCTAAATTTCTTTCTGAAATATAGTATCTAGTAATCTGATCTCTAACTGTTCTCCCAGTATGTACCAAAATGGAAGTGTAGTTCAAAATCCAGCTCATAGCCCCAATGCATGAATGGTGCAGTTCTCTGCCTGACTTTTTCTATTGCCATGCCAAGACACACCAGAGCTTGAGTGCAAATAAAAATCCAAGTGGTGCAGTGTAGCCCAGGGTGTGGTTCCAGGAGGCACAGAAGCTCTGTGGAGCAGCATTTCAGTGCCATGCCCTTGCTTCAATCCCCTGCAGGCATATTTAAGAGCTCGTGCTACATCGACGTGCGCTGGTTTCCCTTTGACGTTCAGAAGTGTAACCTCAAGTTTGGCTCCTGGACTTATGGAGGCTGGTCCTTGGACTTACAGATGCAAGAGGCAGATATATCTGGCTATATTTCAAATGGAGAGTGGGATTTAGTAGGTAAGCTCTTGATGTGTTGACACTGAATTAGCAGCCTTGTCTCCCGCTGCTGAAATGGAGGGAATGATGATTGCAAAATCAAGAGGGAAATTAAACTAAGAATTGACCTACTTAGGGGCATCTGAAACTCAGATATGAGACAAAAAATCAACATAAAAGGAGGTGACAAAATTTCTGCTTGAATTCTTTAAGTATCTTTTTCTGATTTTCCTTCATATGACTTAACTGGGAACTAAGCTTAAAGAACTAACTTTACCTTTAGTAAAACTTAGAAAGCTACATTTCTCCTTTGATAAAACATAATGAACAGCTTATTCACATTAATTTCTATTTTTCTTCTTCTTCCCTACCACACAGGAGTGCCTGGAAAGAGAACTGAGAGTTTTTATGAATGTTGTAAAGAACCATACCCAGATGTAACCTTCACAGTAACCATGAGACGTAGGACTCTCTACTATGGACTCAATCTTCTTATTCCTTGTGTACTGATCTCGGCACTGGCTTTGCTAGTTTTTCTGCTGCCAGCAGATTCAGGAGAAAAGATTTCACTAGGTAAATCTCTGTAAATAAGAAGTTGTCCTTTGGAGAGTTTTGAAGCACTCCTTGTAGGCAAGGAGTAGCAGCTTGTGTGCTGTTCTGGCTCATGAGCTGGTTTTACTCTCTGATGTGGAAATGTGTGATGTTTACCCCCTGTTCTCAGTTTAGGGTGCACTGAGGCTGTGAAACTGAGACATTCCAGCCAGCCAAGCTGGCAATTCCCAGCTCCCAACATGACAATTCCCAACTACCTTCCTTAAGAAGCAAAGTTGCATTTTTGGACATGTATTTGCCACAGAAAAATCCCACTATGGAAAGCTTACATTTACAAATATGCATTTGAGCACTTTAACATGGAATTCTTCATATTACCCTTACGAGTGAGTTAAGAACCAAAGGTTCCTTCTCAGGAAGATTGATCCTAACTGTTCCTATTCTAATTTTTACAGTGAATTGTAATTGAAGTAGTGGTTTGTGAAACAAAACTGATTATTCTAAGTACCTGGATCCTTAAGATGGAGGTTCAATATGTAGTGAAACCTTTTGCCCTATACAAACCTGAAAAATACACTGGCTTCATACCAGTGTCAATTCTTACACAGAACATAGTTGTTAGATGGTAGAAAAAAAATTTGACATTTCTTCAGAATGAGTAGTAGCTTCCCTAATCACTTAAGTTCTTCCCCATAGTTTAGGATGATCTCTTTGTTCCTAAATCCTTTTCCACCTGACAATAACTCCTAATTTAAGACTAGTCCTAGCAAAGGAGTTAAACCTTGTTCCAGATGGGAACTCACCACTGAGCAACAGAAGTCATACTCCAAAAATCAACATCATCCCTGACTGGGCATAGCCACATACAGAACCTAACAGCTAATATCAAAAGATACCAAAGTCTGTCCAAGACAGCAAATCTCTTTTTCAGGAATATTATGCATTACACCACCTGTAGCTTCCATACCAAATAATCAATTGTCATGTGTTCAAATACTCAAAACCAGACCAGGTTTCTCAAGTGAACAAGCAGCAAGAATTACTTAGATCTACATGAGCTGATCAGCAAATAGAGATAAAAGATGAACATTTACAAGGATCTAAAAATCCATCTGTGCAAGCACTCACTACTGATGTGCTGGTGTGAGGGTAGCAGTTGGGAATGCATCTTGCAAGGAGCACTACTTCACATTCATGTTCTGCTTGTTACAGCTTTGCAAGCTACTGATCTAATTTCACACTTCATGTTTACCTTGCAGGTATTACAGTTTTATTGTCCCTCACTGTCTTCATGTTACTTGTGGCTGAAATTATGCCAGCAACATCTGATTCTGTGCCCTTAATTGGTAAGCTAATTACAGCTTTTATTCACTTGGTTTTTGTGGTGGAGTGAGGTGCAGAGTCTTGGCATGAAGTCCAGCAGCAATGCCAGTCACCACCTGTACCATGGCCTGCTGCAGCTGAATTAGCAAAATGCTGGCAACTGATGAGAGGCTCTGATGGGTGTGATCCCTCTACAGCTTCTGTGCTCTCTGCTCAGAACAAAACACAGGACCTACATGTATTTTGGGAGTGTGCATGGGAGTCAGCTTTCCATGGAAGAAAGTGCAGTTTCAACACAATTGGCAAGACATTGGAAAACAAAACTAAACAGGATTTAATCTTCCTGTTGTCACTGCTCAAAGAGAAACTCTTGTAAAGAAGCACTGGCCTCTACACAATACTGCTGAAAGAAAATTAGAGGTCAGGTTTTTTCAGGGTTGCTTAGAAAAAGCAGGTGCTCAGTTCTACAAAGATAATTTCCTAAAGGCTCCTCTTAAAAGAGTATCTACTCTTCCTGCTTTTGAGAAACCTTCCACAGATTCAGGGCATGTATCACTGCACTGGGACAATAAATGCACATTTATTAACACCCCTTATAACAGCTACAAACCAGTATCAGCCCCAGTATATCGCTGTAATTATCTGTTTATTTTGCAGCTCAGTATTTTGCCAGCACTATGATTATTGTTGGTCTTTCTGTTGTTGTCACTGTTATTGTTCTACAATACCATCACCATGATCCGGATGGGGGGAAAATGCCTAAATGGGTAAGGCTTGATTTTCATTCATTATCCATTGCTGAAGGCCCAGATCCAGGATAAGAGCAGCTAATGACCCAACTTTACTTCTTACTGTTAGGACAGGAGAAAAATCCTGAGATATTCCCTGGCCTATTCCGAGGTAGTGGCTTGAAAATAAATTTCAATGAAGATAGTAAATGGTATATATCTTTCATGTTTAATGACCTAAAGGGGACAAACATTTAGTACTGAGTAAAATATCCTCAAAAAAGAGAGTGCCTGAATCTGAGCAGTGAGCTTTAGTGTTGAGAAGCTAAGTCCATTAAACATTATTTGGATACTGGTGGATTTTAGAGCACACCTTCAGTCAATGGGATACTAACCTTCATTGATTAACCTTCATAGTGTCAAGAAAGTAACAGGACAAAATCTGTCTCTGGTTGGCATGTTTGGATATTATATCTTCTCTGAGTAGCGATTCACAGTCAGATTAAATGGACCAAATCTAGTATTAATTACAGTTAAGTAATTACAGTTAAGTAATTAAGAGTTACATGTTATATGAGGCAATACTATTTCATTAGTGCTCTGGAAAAGAAACATTGGAATAAGTTCTTAAAATCTGACTGAAATAAATTACATAAGGCTGCATCTGAACTGGAACAGTCTCTTTCCTATACTTCTGTAAGGCTGGATTAAAGCAATGTGGAAAACAATTAAATGATACACACTGATGAAATTTGCAAAGTTGTTTTTTAAATCAAAATATTTTTTCCACCTTTCCTTCACACTAAATCCAGATCTGTTTTCTAGTATCTGCAATCAGGTGTCATGAGAGCAGCGTGAGAACAGAGCCAAACCATTGTAATGATTGGTGGTCCAGTCTAGTATAGCATTTATTTTAGCAGCCCACTCCAAACAGTAAACATGTGAATTTAACACGAGAGCACAAAAATGAGAGAAAGAATTGTTATTTTTTGACTACAACCTAAGCAGGCTGCCAAAATCCCCAAAGTGCCCACAGATGGTGGCTGTATGGAGATGCTCATTCTCAAAACTTCTCTTTCAGACAAGAATCATCCTTCTGAACTGGTGTGCTTGGTTCCTAAGGATGAAAAGACCAGGGGAAGATAAAGTGCGTCCTGCCTGCCAGCATAAGCAGCGCCGCTGCAGCCTGTCCAGCGTGGAAATGAACACTGTGAGTGCACAGCAGTCCAGTAATGGCAATATGCTGTACATCGGCTTCAGGGGGCTGGAAGGGGTTCACTGCACACCCACCACTGATTCCGGGGTGATCTGTGGGAGAATGACCTGCTCACCGACAGAGGAGGAAAACCTGCTGCACAGCGGCCATCCCTCCGAAGGCGACCCCGAGCTGGCCAAGATCTTGGAAGAGGTGAGGTACATTGCCAATCGCTTCCGGGACCAGGACGAAGAGGAGGCCGTTTGCAACGAGTGGAAGTTTGCAGCCTCCGTGGTGGACAGGCTCTGCCTGATGGCTTTCTCTGTCTTCACCATCATCTGCACCATTGGCATTCTCATGTCAGCACCTAACTTCGTAGAGGCCGTGTCGAAAGACTTTGCTTAAGTCCTAACTGCAGTCTGAGTCTCTGAAGTATGATATGTAGCAAATAAGAGTGTGGGTTTTCTTTGTTTTTAACAAGTGTACTGCTTCTCATTGTCTGCCTTCTGTTGCCCCTGTCTTGTCCCGAGTTGCTCTTGGGAGGGTGACAGCATTTCTGGCTGAGTCCCTTCAGACTGACAGGGCACTGTGCCACCACCTCCTGGACACTCCTGAACTGGCTAATGCTAAGCAACAGGCCATGCAAGAGATGTCACTTCTTCCAGACCTGCTTATAAAGATAGAAGGTGGTCCACCTTAGTTATTTGAATGAGTAAAGATGCTTAGGAGATGATTAAACCCAGGTGGATGGAAGCTCAGAGAAGAGAGAAAAGGAAGGAATAGTTTGCTGTTCAGTTACTGCTTCATGTAGCTCTCCAGCTCACTCATAACCAGAGCTGTGACTCCCTCCATGCATTTACACAGCATAAGTGACACTGCAGGATTCTGAATTTGTCTGACACTAGAAACCTGAAAGTTCAGCTGATACATCACAGAACTTGTCCTCCTTGAATCTTTCTGGATTTGACTAGAATTCTGGCCTGAATTATTAAACTGGCTTCAGTTTTATTTTTCCTAATTTTTCCAGTTTTTACTGCTTCTTCCTTCTCTCCAAAAAGACATTCAACTGGTCACCTTCTAAACTATCAAAAAGGAAATAATCATTCACAATGCCTTTTTATCCTCACTTGTTAAAAAAAACACAAACAATCAAAAAAACAAACCCAAAGTAAACACACATTTGTCTGTATACTGTTAACCAGATATCAATGTGGAAAAAGCAACTCCAGTGTCTTGTACAGGTTTAAGCATAAATGAAGAATCTAAAGCAAAAAGAAGCCATTAAATCCTGAGATCAGAATTTTAATGTAAAAATTAAATGTTTAATCTGCTGTATGCTTAACCTTTTATAGGTCTCCTTGAGTCACTATAACACATCTTTACAAGAATACTGCACCTTTTCTGCTCAGTTTATCAAGCAAGGAGAGTTAATGAATAATAAAACTTTATTGGGTCTGATGTAAACTATGAACTGTATATGTATCTATATATAGACATTGCATATACATCCAAGAAAAGGTTAAGACTTAAACACAAATTCTCAAAAGTCTAGACAGATACCTGCAAAACTTCAGTTTGTTCCTTTGTTATTTCTGATTCTGAAACTCTCCCATCAAATAATGCTCAGTTTTCAGGTCACTTTGATGTCTTAATGAAAAGGGCTGAGCTGAGAGTATCAGGACCTGGAACTCTGTGCACCAAACAGTGAGAATTAGTCTCTTGCTGGCACACCAGTATTCCTGCCCAGTGATAAAGGTGGTAAAGAGGTGGTGGAGGATTACTTTAGCATTGACTGCTGGCATTGTCCTACAGAATCCTGACTTTTTGTCTGGGGTCTTAAGAGGCAAATGGAGGCCTGTTGGTGTGTAGTGGCTTTGCTGTGAAATGAACTCAAGGCCTAAGTTTCTCTCTTCAACTAGATTAAACTAAAGTGACAGAAACACTTATTCTCCCTAGATAACAATTTCCCTTCAGAATCTGCTCTCCTGAAAGTGGGAGAATTGGATTTCATGGGAACCAAGCCCTGAGTCACCCCAAGTTCAGGCCATGGTGAATACCCTGCTCAAGCACCTGCACACCAGAGAAAAGTGCCAGAGGAATGGGAAGAAGGCAGGAGGTTTCTCAGAGTCTGTAAATTGTGTCTTGTTGATTCTTTCAGAATCTCACACTGAAAAGTATTCAGATCCTTCTTGAAAGCTCTTCTTGAAGCCATGTCTCAGAGTTATCAGTGGCAAAGTGCTATTTTCAGGAAGAATTATTAAGAATTAGCCGTGCAATAATTTGTGCAAATAGTTTCTAGTTTGTAGATTATATATGAACAGGGCACTAGGAGTCCAAAATCCAAAAGGTGGGGTTTTTTTTTGTGAACAACTCTACATAACATGTGGCATGTGCTGCCCTTCTCAATCATGTTTCTAGACAAAGCATCGTGATGCAAATGTTAATTTGCATTGGTATTTTTTCCCTTCTGCAAGTATCCCTGAGCAGCTACACAAAGTATTCCATTTAGCCTTTGTTCAGTTTCTGGGTCCTCTTGGAGAAGAATTTCTCAAGAAGAAATCAAGACTTGTGGGGACTACCTTGTACAACTGTTCAAACATCCAGTAGAGGATGTTAAGAGCACCCCTCTTTCCACCAGAATCTATTTCCAGTACCTGTAGAAGTCACCTTGCTAAATGCAGGAGTTTTTCACAGAAGGATGGAGAAAACAATGTACAGTGGACAGTAAGCTTCATTCCCAGTGACAGACACTGTCACTTGTCACCCTGCAAGCTGGTGGCTCTGTTAGGCAGGTGGTGTCTCTGCCTGCTGTTAAAATAACCTGGGAACACTGGAAATGTGACTATCAGAAATTTTAACTACAACAGGGACAACTCAGTTTTGATATTTTGCATCTATGAGTTAAATTTTCCTATAACTGAGCTGAGCAAAATTGGGATGTTTCTTGTCATATTGTGTGCATCTTAAATATATTTGTGTCTGTGGTAAACAATCTTTTGATCTAAATGCTGTGAAAAAATATTTACAATTCTGAGCATCATATTGGAAATTGTGTAATAATATTAAAGACTACAAATTGAAGGTAAGGATCTGTTATGATCTTAAGAGTCCAGAGAGAGGATAAGTGGTTCACTACAACTAAGCTATGATTTGTCTGACAAATTCAAAAGCTCTCTAGAGCTCAGCTGTCATGTACAATACTATGTGTGAACAATGTAAATTACTACTTCTGTTTTTTATATTGAATTGTATTGAACATTTAAAAGGCTTTTTAATATTTAAAAAAATTGACATAAGTGTTAATGCCAAAATAGTTCCAAACAAAATTTTAAAATGATAGTTTTAAATACAGATAAATTATTTAAAGAGTATTTAAAGTACTGAATTATTTTATAGAGAAATTGATAATACTATGTAGGACTTTTTTTAAAGGTTTCTTTAAATTCTCTCTACATTCTCTCTAGCTGCAGGATGTAATCTCACTTCACCTGTGACAATTCAACTCTTCACCTTCTTTAACAAGAAAGAAGGTAAACCAAAGTCCCAGATTTTATTTCCTTTTGTTATACTATTTTTTACATTAAGAAGTTGCATAAAGGGCATTAGAAAGAAATGTTACATCTGACAGGTACTGATTGTCATATAAGCAATTCAATACTTTTTCAGTCCAGTACAAATAAAATATTTAGATCAAAAGACTTTTGATTCTTTCTCATTTTGCTAAGATGGAAACAGACTGAAGCAGCAGAAAACATGACTGGCCAGAAAAGGAAGCAGTGTCTCTGGATGGATCAATCTGTGAGGACAGAGGTCTTTGATAACTAAAAATATATTCATATCCTCCTAGCAGAACAGTCCCACTCTAGGCATATATTACTTCTGTCTTACATAAGCAAGGTCAACCAAGTAGGACTGAAATATTATTACAGTCTTGGACTGGCCTCAACACCAGGATCAATTTACTGCTTGAAGTTTAACACAGAAGAGAGAAACAAGAGAAACAAAAGCAAATCCCTAGCAGCTGAATAAACCCTTGCTTTTGCCAGCTGAGAACACTGTTTGTTAGACACTGCTAAAATATATAACGAGCAGAATGTGCCCCAGATGGGTAAAACTAAGTCAGTGCAGTTTTTTGCAGACAAAAAGCTGCTGAAACAGCCCCTATCTTTACAGCATCCTGCTGAGCACGTGCCAGTAGAAAAATCAGGGGTTGGTGAACACAAGACTTTATTATTGCTTCCAGGAGCTTATCCAAAGAGCACCAATTTGGTCACAGCCACCACCCTGTCTGTCTTTTGTCTTTTTACCCAACACAACCTGTCTTTGGAGAAGAGCTCCCATGGGAGAAGTGTCAGCTCGTGCTGATGGGTGGCCAGCCAACCTGCCTGCCATCTCTGCCCTGTCACATGCACACCACAACTACAAAATGCAAGCCTTGCACTGTTTTATCTTTTTTTTTATGTTGCTTCTGTTTGCTTAGATGAAAACCTGGATGTTTACGTAACATTTATTTGTGCTATTAAGCAATTTGCAGATGATGGCACAGAGAGAGATTAAACAATGATCTCTCACAGTCCAATGACCACATTCAAATAGGCAATTTATTAACAGAAAATGGAAGTATTAAAGTCTGAAACTCAGCATCAGTCTTCTCTATACCCTCACTGAAAAGACAGCACTACTAGATCTCTGAGTTTTCAGAGCTGCAGTGACTTGGTACTGTAATAAAGCTGTACAGGAATAGCAGGTCCAACTCAAAAATAGTTTGAACTATCTGCACATTTTTACCTTAAAAAACCCAAACCAACTCCCAGCAAATATCTATCAGCCATAACATGTTATAATGGTACTTAAGGAATATGCATACACAACAACAGCATCCACAGAAGTTTCCCTTGTAACTAAATTCCTGATACAACCCAGTGCCTCAGGGCCTGTGAATGGCAGAGAAATCTTCCTACTGAGTCCACAGTTCTATGATGAGGACCATACTCAATCCAGCAAAGCTCACAGTTAGCATTTATATATTCCTCTGGTTCACAGCAGGCATGCAAATGAATTAAGAATAAGCCAAACATTAAATATTTATGTTCAATGGGCTTTAGTCATAAACTGGTGTAAACTGAATTAAGATGAAACCAGGTTAATAATACCCACTGCAGTTGTAATTCTTCATTAAACCAGTTTTAAAACCTATGTAATTAAATCTATTGCATCTTTCTCTGCAGATAAGGTTAACATTCATCCATGATCCTGTCTGCAGGTAGCAAAGACCTGTTGTAACACTGCTTGATGGTTCATGTTTATAACTAAAAGCATCTTGAAGTGAAGAGACTATAAATAAGGACAAGCTGGCAAAGAATTGCATCTTTCAAACCAAGCTGTCAAGGTTAAAAGGGCATAGAAAATGGGGGGAGACAGGTTTAGCTGTGACACATCATCACTACCACATCTGAAAAACAACCCCCAGCCAGCCATAGAATTCCTCTGCCTGCCTGCAGCTGGGAAGCAGCCCGTACTGTGTGTGGCAGATGGGGGCTGGGAAGGCAGGCCCACACTGACTGGGCACAGACCAGTCACAGATGGCCACACTTCAGTTTGGGTCCTCAGCATCCATGTACAGACACTCCTTTGTGACAAGTGAGCTGAACTGTGCTTCATTTCATAACAAACATATGCAAAGGCCTAGAGCTGCTCATAGCTTGAAGCCCTGGTCCCTTTTGTCTGACTCCCCTCACGTTTCTACATGCACAGAGAAATTCTGCTTCTTTAGGGAGACAGATTTGAAACAAAAAACACTCTAAGATTTAAATAAAAAGTTGCAAAATATTCTGAAAAAAAGAATGTGTGCAGAGAAAATGTATAAATCAGATCAAACCCAGTTTGGTTTCTATTGCTAAAAATAGACTGGAATTGATAGCTTTCCTGTAGTTTTTCAGTATGCTTTTTTTCAGTAGCTTTTAGTATGCCAGCTGATAAATGGGATGGGGGCAGCAACCTTCTTGTGGAGATTTGGAAGCAATCTGTGTGGGTTGAATGGGGTAGAAGTGAAACCTCCCAGGGCCAGCACAGCTCTTAGCCCTAGCACACTGGAGCCTGTCTTTCAGAACAGCTCTCTGATGATTTGCAATCCTCTCATGGATTGCTCCCTGCACCACGTGGAAGCCAACCCACAATGGACAGCACTGCAGAGATCTGAACTGTGCAATCCCAGTTCTGAAAGACTGCATCTATGCCCACTACATTACAATCATAAAAGACTATTTTTTTCTCTCATGCCCTTTCCCTAGTGCACTGGACAATGTCTGACTATTTACAGCAGCAGAAAACCTGCACACTGCAAATTCTGAGATTTGCATCTCCATACACTGGCTTGATCATATTTTTACAGTAAACCTACACAAGTGTGAATGACAGCAGTCCAAATTTATAGACAAAATCCATCTCCATTTTGCAACTTCTACACGTTCAAACTCTTCTGCCTGTTGCTTCAAAGTCTCCAAGAATCACAGAATGTCAGGGGTNAACCTCCTGTGCTCCAACTGACTCCCATTGCCTCTTGTCCTGTCACTGGATGGCACTGAGCAGAGTCTGGCTCCATCCTCCCTACACTGCCCTGAACATATTGACAGACACTGCTGAGCTCCCCCCTCAGTCTCCTCCAGGCTAAAGAGCCCCAGCTCTCTCAGCCTCTCCTCAGCAGGGAGATCTCCACTCCCTGCAGCAGCGTGGTGGTAGTGATATGATGTCTTCACAGAGCAGGCAGAGTAATAACAGCAACAGAAAGATGTCTTCTCAGAGCTAAACAATGTCAGAACCTTTTGTATAAAGACAGAGAACCTTCTGAACTGCAGTATTTGTCATCGTTGATACATACACCTAATTTATACCATTTAGGCTCAAAAAGAATCTATTCTCTGGTTGAGAAATCAGAGATGGCATTTTTCATGTCTCAGTTTTCTCATTAGCATGCAGTGTGTTTGGTCAAAGAGCTTTCATTACTCCAGGGAGGAGAGTCTTTCTGTAGCTCCACAAACTGCAGAACTGTTTGGGAAAAATGATCTGTGTTAGGGAGCATCATGAGGTTACAGGTACTCCAGGCAACATTGATTTTCCCACTCAACACTTGGAGAAACTCCATGTTACCCACACAGGCCTTTGCCCCAAGCATACTGTCATTGGTAACTCTGGCAGCAGGAGTGAATGCAATAGCTGATAGCCTGAAATGGGACCATGCTTACAGGAGTCTTTTGGTTTTAAACTTCCCTTTCACCTGAGTGATGAAATCACAGAGTAGCTAGAACCCACTATATGTGGTAGTACACCCAAGCTAGGAAAGTAGATGTAGCTAAAGAAGGTGAAACATGTCAGAAAAAGGATATTTTCTGGATAAGGTGTGAACAATACTTTTTTTACTTGTAGTTCACTGGTTGACTGGCTCTAGGATCTAGGGCAAGAACCAGAGATGAGGTAAATGTAGCCATTTAATGTCTGTAACTATATATTACCTAAATACACTGAATGAAGTATTTATCCCTCTGTGTTGGTTTTTTTTCTTGTTGTTATTTTTGTCTAAACTGTGAAAGCTTTAAGCTTTTCAAACAATTAAGTTATAGATAATCTTTTCAAAGCTGTTTAAATGCCTGAAGAACCTCAGCCCAATTTTCTAAACAGATCTGCATGCTCAGACTTAAAGGAATCATATTCTCAGAGGCAGCTGAGTGCTGTTAAGAATCTGAATCAAAATAGGTTTTGAAACAGCAGTGTGGTAAATATTAATTTCCAGTAGGAAAGTCACTACATGAAGCATACTAAAGAGCTGAGGTGGAGAGAAACATCCTCACACCATGGTACAGGTGAGAGTTTTCCCTATAAATGAAGCTGTTTTTTCAGGCTAGCTCAACAAACTGAAGTCAATTTGGATGACACAGCTCTCTGAAGAACAAGCTACATTAATTGACATGATCAAAGATCTGAAATGGAAACTTCATTAGCAATTATTTGTGGCAACGTGTGCTAGATCTGCAACCACCAAGAACACCATGTTCTCAGTGCTGTGCCTGGCAGAATGGCTGCAGCTGTTCCCTCCCCATGGCACCAGAACACCCAAACCACTCAACAAAAACCTCAACAAGCCAAACTCTCACAGTTTTGGCCCAATATTGTCATTGTGCAGTGTTAGGCTTACAGTTGATGATCTGCAGGGGCTTTTGCAGCCTAAATGACTGCGTGTCCCTGGGTGTGCCTTTGTGGTTCCAGAAGAGGGCATGTGTGCTGAGATAACCAACTTCCCTGCTCTCCAGATACACAACCTGGGGCACCTCTCTGAAACACGTGCCCAGCTTTGTCCTGCTGCATCCCCACCTTGCTTCCCACTTGACCCTGTCACACAATGTCCCAGGACTGTCTAAAGATCAATCCCCAGGGTCATGATACTGGCTTTAAATATGAAGTAGAGTGAATGTGGAGTAGCACCTATTTATACACACTGCTCCCATTACCCAGAGGCTCCAGACTGCTGCCGAGGGGGAAAAAACCAAGTTTGCTTTAAGAAGTTACTCACCCTGAGGTTGTTTATTCTTCCAAGCTGCTCTACAAATGAACACCACCTGAAAATTAGCTGGTGAGAAGAGAACTGGTGTGTTTTGCCCTGAAGGAAAGGGGAAAGAGTGAAATGGTCATAGAGCAAGCCACAGATCACCTCACAGGGTGTGTGAAGTGGGACTCAGAAGTCCTGAGAAATTAAAAGTATGGTTTCCCAGAGTTTGCCTTAGTAGGAAGAAGGGGAGAAAGATAATGGATTAAAGTTCTGGAAATGATGGGGTTTAGAAACAGATATGCAACCTCCTGGAAACTGCTATCTGCAAAAATGCTCAGCCAACAACCTTGATATCACAGCTTGCTAAACAGTTAAAATTAGAGCTCCCAAATAACAGGATTGCCCCATGAAAACAAACACAACATTTTTTGGGAAAAAAAAAAAATCCCTGGAACCATCATATTGTTTTTTATTTGTAACATTTATTTCAATTGTATATATATAGTCCAGATGACTATGCCTATAAGAAATAACTCATTAAATGAGTTATTTTACTGGAAAGCTTCACAGAATCACAGAAT
>VYZU01073098.1:0-17291 GCA_013401355.1 Ceyx cyanopectus | reverse complement strand
GATCACCTAGACCAAGTCATGAATCAATTGGGCACAATCCTGAGCACACTTCATTTGAGCACAGGATTGGACAATGTTCCCCCTGGAGGTGGTTTCTAATCCAAATTATCCTGTGTTTGAATGTTAGTTCCAATATGAACATCAAACCACTGTGTTTATTTAGCAAGCTCCAGGACTTCATCTCAGGAAAGAGATTTCAGGGCACTTACCTCCCACCACACAAGAGGAAAGGGCTGCTTGAGTGAGAAATGGAAAGTCACCTCATTCAGAAACTAATATCAACACAACCTAAAGGGTTTGTTTGACTTTTTGACCAGTTTCCAGACACAGAAAGTCCCACTGAAACCCCCCAGTACCTCCAGAATACTCACTAGTAAAGCTGAATGGACAACTGGAGGGTTGGGATGGTCCAGAAACAGGATGAGCCCTGGCAGGCACCCCTGGTCCTGGACAATGGCTCTCCTGTTGAGGGGGTCAGCTGCCAGGTCCCTCAGCTGGTTCACCACAGCCAGGGCATCAGGCTCCTCACTCATGCTGGAATTCATTGTTGCTGCATCCAAAATACCTGCTGGGATTCAGAGAAGAAAAGAAATCAGAGAGACCAGAAGGCCAGAGTGTGGTGGGACTGAGAAGGATGTGTGTCCTGAGGCTCTAAGCTGGGAATTTAACCTTCCTGAGGAGGTAAGGGGCAGTTTCAGCTGCTACCTGCATCTGTTTCCTCTGCATCACCCCCATCAGCCACAGGATCCATTTCCAGTGAGACTGGCATCAGCTGCAGAGGCTCAGGTTGCAGAGCTCTTTAAGCAGTAACCACTCAACAGGCAAAATACTAGAGGAAAATACCACATCTTGGTGCAAAAACACCTCATTTTCCTTCCAAACCCTCATTGTGTGCTTCTCAAACTCAACTCTGTGATCCTGGAGTCACCAGCACCAACTCCTGCAAGTAACTTTACCTCAAGCACAAGAGTGGAGCAAAATGTGGTGCTGACTTGTGCTCCCTCCTTATTTTCTACTGCATAAACTGAATTTTGAAGGGGTCACACTGTGGGCACTGAGGGCACAAACACCACACTGGTTCCTGACTGAAGGTGGGAGCTGTTCTAGCAACACAAATTCACCAGGCTCATCAAAAACAAGCCAC
The DNA here is from genome assembly GCA_013401355.1 of Ceyx cyanopectus. NCBI lineage: Eukaryota > Metazoa > Chordata > Aves > Coraciiformes > Alcedinidae > Ceyx > Ceyx cyanopectus. Next base: position 16,147 of record VYZU01073098.1, on the reverse strand, counting down.
AAACATGCATCTGGGTTATGAGAATTCCTGGTATTTTCACAGAAAATAAGTGCTGTGAATCTCCAAGGCTCTGGTGTTTCCCTCGGGGAGAAAGGATGCTAATGTGGGAAGTAAAAGGCAATGATTTGTCTCCAGGCTGTTCTTCTTTGACTACCACAAGCCAAAATATCAATTAAATGGGTAAGTTTAAAGAAGTTCTCTAGTCTTTAGGGGCTAGCAGAGAGGTTTGCCAGGCAGCGGGTTTTTTCCGCGTATGTTTGTGATGGGAGCCCGCCAAAGGCTCCGCAGAGCTCTGTCACTCCCGCGCCCGCTCTGTCCCCTCTCCGGGCGGCCCAGCAGGGGCACGGCCACACATCCCTCCCGTCACCCCCAGCGCGGCCGAGCTGACAGCCCGGCTGCGACAAAACCCCAGGGCTCGGCTCCCGAGGAGGCAGAACCCTCCCGCCACCGGCTGAGGGGAGCTGCGGGGCGCGGAGAGCGGGAGGCCCCTCAGCCGGCCTCGGCCTCCCCCACCCCGGCCCGGCCCGCTGCCCTCCCCGGCCTCGTACCGTCACGACAGGCGTCCCCGAGCGAGCGGCTCAGCCCCGCGTCCCCATGTCCGGCGGGAGGAGAGCGGCGGGAGGAGAGCGGGGCCGGGAGCGGAGCCCCTCACACGCACCACCGGGCCCGCTCTGACCCCGCACCCCGCACCGTCCCGCCTCCCCATTGGCCCGCGCCGCTCCGCCAATCGAGGCGTGCTTTGTTACCTCGCGACACGCGATTGGCTGCCGGGGAGCGACGCGGTGCACGCCGGGAGTTGTAGTCCGGAGAGGGCAGCAGGCCCACCGCTTCAAAAGTATTGGGTTGTTTTTTTTTCCTCTTTTTAACAACTTTCAGCTCCACAACCGGGCACCTGCAGAACCTGAACTCGCTGCTGGGCAGAGCAGCGTAAAATAACAGTGCAAACCGCCCCTGGCGCCGCACAGACCCAGACAACCACTGTAACACAAACGGATGTAATTCCCGTTCGCACTTCGGGGCCTTCCCCCCTGAGCCTTCTCTGGGGGCCTTCCCCCGCTCCCCGCGTCACCTTCCAGCGCCGCCCTTCAAGCGCGCGATACCCGCGGGTCTGACCCGAGGACGCTACCCCTCGCTTGGTCCGCGGACACACCTCAAGCCCCTCCGGTCGTTCCAGGGGAGCAGCTGCCGCATCCCCCGCGGCACTCGGAGCATCCTCCCCACCCCGGCACCGGAGCCGAGGCCGCAGCTAGGCCTCTAGCGGCGCCACCCCGCGAGCAGCTGTCGGTTCCCCCGGGGCGCCCTCTTATTGGCCGAACCCCATCACGTGACGGCGGCGAGGGGCGGGGCCGCGCGGTGGCTGCCGGGTGAGGGCGCCGCGGAGGGCGCCGGAGGTCCCGCCTCCCGCCAGCGCGGCCTCCTATTGGTGGAGCCGGCGCCGGGGCGGGCGCTGATTGGCTGCCGGGGCTGAGGGAGGGAAGGGGGGGGGGGGGGGGGGGCCCAAGGGGGGGGGGGAGGGGGGGGGGGGGAGAGCGTCGAGAGCCGCCGTGGAAGAAGCGGGTGAAGCAGCGCGGCGGCGGCGGCCGGTGGGTGAGGCCCTTTCCCCGGCCCCTTCTCCTTCCCCTGCCCCTTCCCCTGCCCCTTGGGCCTCCCCTCCCTCCCGGGCAGCTCCTCCTGGTCGCGATCGGCCCGGCGATGCGGGAGGAGAAGCAGCGCGACCGCGGCCCGGAGGCCACGCTCAGCAGGCGGGGGGTGCTGAGGGGGTGGTCACCCTGTGGGGAGCTCTGTCCTCCTTGTGTGGGGTCTTTCCTTTGCCGGGCCCGCCCTGAGCGCTGAGGGGAGGTGACTGGAGGCGGCTACCGGGGGCTCATGGCTGCCGGGGGGATGGATCCAGTCTCCTCCCGCCCTCAGCGCCGGGGGCCCATCATTTGCTCGATGACTGGGTTTGTTTTGGTGAACAGGCTGTCGACTTTCCAAATAGTGAGTCTGAGTGCTTGGTACCCACCACAGGGCATCGATCTGCCTGACAGTGCCAGCCAGAGCTTATCAGTGTTTACCTGCTGGCCTCAGACACACACGGAGCTCTGGGGATCACTGAAAGCAGAGGAGCTTGTTCTGTCTTCTGAAACCCCCTGCTTTTCAGTGGCTGATAAAGAACTGAGAAGGGAGATGAGTTTTCTGCACATCTCTAAAACTTCCAGTTAACTGTTGCTGCATCAAAATAATTTTCTTCCTAGAGGTTCACTGGCTGAAACATCAGACTGTTTAGGAGCTCAACATTGCTTTTTTTGGGGAAAAAAGCCATTTAAAATAGTTATTTTCAGACAAATACACCCTGTTTGCAGCATCCTTAGCTGGTCAGGTGGGATGAAATGGCTCTGCCCTGTGTGTGGTTGGGCTGTGTTTTTCAGAAAGCTTTTCTCACCAGTTTCAGTTTCTAGCTTTAGATCCCATGCTCCTATTAGCTTAGCTATGCCCTTGGTGGTAATTCTCATTAACTCTTCTCTGCCTCTCCTTCCAAGCAGCTCTTCTGAAGTGCTGGGACACATCACTCTGTGTTTCCAAGCCAAACCCAGCCCTGTGTTTTTAGCTCTGTGTGATCTCTGCCAGATCTGAAGCTACCTGGGGATGGTCTAGCCCTTTATCAGGAGATTATTCCTGCCTCCTTGCCTGGCTGCTCCTGTGATCATTCTCTGCTGGCTTTATCTGTCCCTGCTCTTCAGGCTGCAGTTCCCTGAGCTGAGTCCACAGATGATGTGAGTGAGGATGGGCAAGGAGGAACCTGCTCTTTATTTTTTTTACTTGTGATTTTTGATGTGGTTGCTCCTCCTCTGACAATGGTGTTGTTATTGACCATTCCATTGAGAGACTAGACCTTTGATTTCCCAGATTTCATCTGTTTGGTCTTTGTTGAGGCTGATCTGCTGCATCAAGCCCATTAAGAGATTCTCTTTTACTGCTGTGTGGATCTTATGAGGATGAGAGAGTCTTCCTTTGGTAGGAAAATATGAATATCCTATTTCTTTGTGAGAGCAAGAGCTGATCATTTGAAAGGGACTTGGGCAAAGCCAGCATTGGAAAATACACATAAAAGAATTTCAATAAAGCTTGAGGATAAGTAAAACACACCAATATTTGAAGAGAGATATTGCTTTAGCTTAAAAGCAATAAACATTTAGCTCCTACTGTCATTACCATGAGAGAAGAATTTGCTCCTGTTTTTCTTCTTGCTGTCCAGGAGTTTCTCTTGGAATCAGTGCTTCCTGGTCCTGGCACATGCAGTAATTGTGAAATAACTGGGTTTTATGAAGAAATTTCCAGTGCAGTGCAGCCTGGAAGAAATGAATATTCACCTTTTCTGGGGGTAATTCCAGAAAAGCAGTGGATCTGATAAAAAAGCCAAGCTGATATATTGAGAATCATTTCCTTTTAGATAACAAATTATCTGGAGGTTGTTAAATCACTCTGGTTTTCCCCAGTTCCAGGAACTAATCCAGGTTGGTACTCTGCACTCTGACACAGTCCCTTTCCAATCCAGAAGCAGAGAAAGGGTCACTGAGGAGAGCAGGGGGGTGAAGACCCCAGTCTTTAGACAACAGAAGAAACAGTGATCTATAATGTGAATTATAAATATCATTTACTAGTTGTTTGGCTGAATCAATGCTCTTTTGTGCAAAATCTTGGCATCACAAAAGGTCAGCTGAATGTGTTAGGGCAGGGTAAGGGTTGTCCCCATTCCTGATGCTTTTGCCATCACACTCCTCCTCCTGTGCCTGGGTCTCCTGCATCTCAGGGAACAGATCCCTGCCAGTAATCACTAATATTTCAGGTTTGGCTCTTTGGGACCCATTTTGTACCTTAGTCTTTTTGAACCTCCTACTTTGTATTTCTACTCTTATTTCATCCCAATATGCTCCTTCTTTTCTGCATCTGCCCTTGTGCCTTTGATTGGCTCTCTTGGCAGGTTTTCTGCCATTCCTTTGCCTCTCTTGAGCTGAGGGAAACTTTCCAGGCCTGCTCTGATTTCCTCAGGAGAATTTCTTACCCTTGGTTTTCACTTCTGCCCAAATTATCTCTGTTATTAAAGACTTATCTCTCCCAGTTGACCAGAAACAAAACAATAACTTTCCTTCATGGCTCTGACTAAGCCTGAGGCTTTTGAACCTGACCCAGCTCTGTGTTGAGAGAGCAACCTTCACTTGGCTGTGCCCCAGCCTGCCCTCCAACTGCTCAGCAACACAGCCTCCACCTTTTTCCCCTCTCCCTGAGTGTCTTTGCCCTGTTTCCCTTTCTCTTCCCTTGCATTTCCACACACAGCTCTGGACTTTGGAACGAGGTGGAGCACGTCACATGGATCATGCCTCTGCAACAGCTTTCCCCTTTTAAAGGAGCATTCCTGCCCCTCTCACTCCTGCACATCCCAGGGCCAGGGGTGAGGACAGATCTTACCAGGGCACGTGGAAACTTGGCTGCTTCTGTTCTCAAACAGCAGCTGGTGGTCCCAGACCCACAGGCCCTGCAGTGGCTGCTCTGGGGGAAGAGCAGATGAGTAGATGGTCATGCTTCCCTAACAGAATTGTCCAGCTTTCCATAAAGAAATCCATGACTTATTTATTATCTCTGACTGCTGTTCATGGCTGCTGCTGGTAGCTCTTCATTCTGCCAACAATTGCAGTTTCCATTCTAATCTTGTGCTGATTGCTTCATCTTTTTCTTTAAATATTTTACATTATAATTAGTCCTTTTTACCTGACAGATCAGTATTTTCTCCCTAGTTTATTCAGAAACCAAAGAAAATCCTGTTAGGAAATGTCTTAGGACATTTAGGAACCCTTAGGAAAGGTCTTTTCCTTTCTGTAGTGATGAGAAACTCTATCAACTTTGGAATTTAGTTGGTGTGGGGTTTTTTTTTAAGCCTGTCTAAAAAAAGCTAACTGTAGAGCTGCTCTGCCCCTGCCAAGTTTCCAGGAGGAGTGGATTATTACTGTTGAAGAAGCACATGGGTAATGGAAACAGCAGTGGTTTAACTGTCATGCTCTGGGGCACTTCCAAACAGTGCTGCTGTTCCACCTCCTGAGTGCCAGCTAATGCTGCCACACTGCTTACTCACCACCCTGCCTGTGCATACAGACATTTATACACACACACACACACTGGGAAGATTTCTGTGTGCTCTCTGCATTGGGCTACAAACCACACCCTGAGCAACACCTTCCCAGGGCAGCAGCAGAGAAGAGGTTTACATCCAAACCTGTGCATCCTTTTTGGTGTGGGTGCTTCCCAGTGCTGCCCAGGCTGTGGCTGGTGCAGAGCACAGCAGAGCCAAATGCTGCTTCTGCTGGAGGAGAGTTTTCTGGCTGCAGGGCATGGTGCTGTGTGACAGAGGGGATCTGAAACCTGGCCAGCTTTACAAGTCACTTGGGAATTCTCAGGTCCCACATCTTTGCTGTTTCCTGTTGTGTTCTTGCATTGCTCATTTTTCCATCTTTCCCTTCCCAGCTGTGGGAAAAAGGAGGGAACAAGAAAGCTGGCAGAGGAGTGTGACAGAAGAGAGGTGCCCAGCTCTCTGTAGCTGGCTCCTGGGTGCAAAGGGTGAGGCTGAAGCCTGGCCCTGTCACCTTGGTGCCAGTCCCCAGCTCAGGCAGGCTGTGGTGCTCAGAGCTCACTCAGAGCTGCTGCACCCCCTCAGCTCTGGGCTCCAAGCTGGCACTGCCAGGGAATGCTACCTGTGCCAGGCCAGTGCCTGCTGCAGGGCTGGGGGCTGCCACCCTAGGGCTGTAGCTGCTCCTAAAGCTGCTTTAGGGATAATATATAAATATAAATATAATAATAATAATAATAAATGCAGCAGTTTGCTCCAGCACACCTCTCAAATGCTTTTCTCTGTCATTTCAGAAGTACTATGGAACCCCTGCAGGGCTGTGGGTGTGGAAGGCAGAGATCCAGGTGTGGAGAAGCTCTCCCCACTCCAGATGATTTGCTGGCTGAAACGCATCATTAGGATGGCTCTGGACCAGGTGGGGCTGACCATGGAATCAGTAAGTGGCTCAGGTGTGGTGCTCTCTGTTTCAGGTGTAGAAAGCACCTCAGGTAACTAGTTCCCTCTGGAAACTCTGCTTTTCATGCTGGAGCTCTCTGCTTTGAAGCTGAAGGAAAATTTTCAGCTGATTCTTCAGTGCTGTTGATTCAATTCTTCAATAATCTTGGTGGCTTTGCTCCTGGAGATATGAAAGCCCCATGAAAGTGAGGTCTGATAATGGTGCTGCATTTAACCTCTCCTGGGTCCCAGTAGCTGAGCTCAGCACAGCTGTGTTCTGTCCCAGGGGAGCTGAGCAACGTGCTGGCATCACTCCCCTCTTGCAGGAAGGTGTGGAGAGTTCTCAGATGCACAGCAGGGAGAGGAGAGAGCTGCTGCACACCAGCTGCTTGGCAGGGGGACCTGGAGGAAGCTATTTTGTGTACAAGCATTGACCTCTCTGCAATAATCCCTTGGGATGTGGAAATACTTGACAGTTTTAGCCTGCTCTAGCTGCAGATGTCCCTGCTCTCAGCAGGGTTTGGACTGGGGGAGCTCTGGAGCTCCCTCCAACCCAGACACTGCTGGGATGCTGTGATTCTGCACGTGCAGGCTTCTGGAAGTATCATCCCAGCAGATCCTGGATGGCCAAAAGTGAGTCATTTCAAGTCTGGCTGCACCCAGCCACTGTTGTTGGGCAACCCCAGGGCATTTGGGCACTCTGCTTTGGAGGACCTGGGTGCTTGTCAACACCCTGCCTGTGCTCTGAGCAACCTCTGAACAAGTTTTCCCACTTGTCTGACTTGCACTGCACTGCTGCTGCTCCCACAGTGAGGAGTCTGGGCTCTGGCTGCTGGGGAAGTCCCCCTGCACTGAAACAAAGCTATGTGCAGATTTAGCAGAGGAGGAGGAGAATCTGTGCTCCCCAGGGTGGCAAAAGCTCAGCTGGGGTGGGAGTTGTCAAAATTCACGTGTCCCATAAAGCCAGAGGAGGAGAAGCCACTTGTTTAGAAACAGGCAGAAGGGTTGCATGAGATTTCTGAGCTGACAGCCTGGGGAACAACACCATGGAGTGTATTTTTGCCTTTCTAAGAGAACCTCCAACATCTGAGAGCAGTGACCTCTGCCCAGCCTGGCAGCAGTGGCTCTCAGTGGGGTTGTGCAATGCCCTGGGCACACAGGCAGAGTGGCTGTGCCACCCAGGGGTTGCTCCTGTGTGAATAAACTCATTTTAGCTCAGTTTTCTCTGTTGGGAAGCACGTTGAGTTTGCTTGAAGCTGTGAGCCTTTCCAAACTAAGGTTTGAGCAGAAAATTCCTAAATAAACAAGTTGATTGCCAGGGTTTTCATTGCTCACTAACAACATGCTCTGTGCTACAGTCTTCCCCTTATTCTGTTTCTTCTTTACACTCTTTTTGTGGCCTTTCCCTGGGCTGCAATCTTTCCTGCTCCTCTCTGGTTTGTTTGGTTTTCTATTTTTTCCCTTTTTGCTTCTGTTCCAGCTCATTTTGTAGCATTCCCCTGGGCTTAAAGTCTCATTTCATCTCAGTGTGGTAAATAGCAGGGCAAACATTGCTGTCATTAAGTACAACAAAAGAAAGCAAATTCAGTCCCTCTTGAGACAAGAGGAATCTGAATTGCAGTAGAAACAGTTCCAGCAAAGCCACCTGTGCTGTGGGCAGCTTTCTTTAGGTGATTATATATCATTTTAGGACAAAGTTTCATTCTTACATATTTATTTCCCCCCTTTTCTCTGCTCTTTAATTTCCCAGTTACATCTTAATGTTTTTGCCAGCTGATCATTATTTTTATTAAGACTGACAAGCACCCTTCCTGTCTTAGAAGAGCTCTTAATTAAAAAAGAAAAAAGCATACTTTGGGAAATGTCTAATGATGTCACTTTAGAGATTTTTCACAGTTGAGTGGCTTTCCTTGAGACCTCCTCAAGAGCTGCAGAGTTATTTTGCCTTGGGAATGGAGAAGTCAGGCTTTTGAAGATGCTTCCAACTCTTGAATCCTTCTGTCCTACCCTATTTATTTGAATTTCAACTGAATGCCAAGGCTGAGTTGGGCTAACCCAGCCGAGGACAAACCAACTTGCGTGCCAGCAGAATGCAGGGAGCTCCCTGGGACAACCTGCAGTGGAAGAGTCAATGGATTTAGCACAAGCTCAGGATGGAAGGGGGAGGGAGAGCTGTTCCAGACTGATCTACAAGCCAGGGCACTAACAGGTGATGTTTCCTCCCCCCAGGTGCTGTGGTCAAGCAAACCCTACGGGTCATCCCGCAGCATTGTCAGGAAGATTGGAACCAACCTCTCCCTCATCCAGTGCCCACGGGTCCAGTTCCAGGTGGGTGCCCTCAGAGCAGCTTCCTGCAGTGAAAAAGGGGTTGTAAAAGCAGAAAATAATCTATTCCTACAAGTGAGAAGTGTTTGAAACTTATTTCTATAAACAACACTTCCAGGCTGGGCTCCAGGGGCATGTAAAGGTGAACAGTGTCACTTAAAAATAATGAGCAAGAAGCCACAAGCCCCCTGAGTGCTTTTGTTTTAGCCCCCCCAGCTAGCACTGTGTGGGTGGAGGGGGAACATCCCTTCTGTGCTGCCCCTGCTGGCTTTTAACTTCAGCTGCAGAGTGGGAAGGTAAGGAGAGAGGGCAGAAGCCTCAGCAGAGGGAAAGCCTTGTTCTTTATCCCAAGTGTTCCAGGAGCAGATGGGAGATGGAAGCTGCTCCACATCATCTCCCAGGGCTGTGTCTGGGGGGGGTGGGGGAGCACTGCAGGGATGCAGTTTGACACTCAGGCTGTTCACATTCCTCTCTTTATCCTATGTGAAATGTAGCAACAGTATTTACACTTGAAATTCTAGTAGCAGCCTCATTCCTCATTGCCACAGAGGCCTCTTAGGTGTGATGGGAACATTCTGCCTCTAATAACTCTGTCCTCAGCCCACAGCTGGGATGCTCTGGTCAAGCTCAGGCACGACCTCAGCTGCTGCTCTGCTGTGGTGACTGGTGCTCTCCTAGAGCTGCTTTTCCTCTCTGTCTGTCTCTCTCTCTCCCCAGCTGTAGCTCTAGCATGGAAGGACCATGCCCTGCCCTTGCTGTCTCATTCTTTATGGGGTGCACCAGCTGTTTGCAACTTAGAGCAGCAGCTTCCCACAGGCCTCTTTGCCCTGCACTGCCCGGGTAAGAGACACAGAAAGCATGGCACTGCTCTGCTCATTCTTTCTCCCCTCCCACCTCAGCTTAGCTGGGGCATCAACAAATGAAAATGCTCCCTGCAGTTCTTTTATATGCCATGGTTTCAGTAGAAAATGAAGTTAAACTTACCAACACAGCCTAGATTCAACCAGAGGTGCAATACTGTGCCCTCCAGCTGCAGCATCTCTGTCCCAGTGCTTGCTTCTCTTGTTTGTCTGATGGGAACCTGCTAACTTGGGTCTCCATGTCAGGTGCTGGCAGAGCAGTTGTGCAGATTCTCTTCAGCTGAGGAATAAAATGCTCATCAAATGGTTTAATCAGCACTCTGCAGGCAGGTGAAGGCTTTAAGAGATGGGTGTTGGCTTGTAACCTTTAATTTAAAGTTTAAAAATTCTCCATTAGCTGGAAATGTCAAACCCAGTGCTGTGGAAGGCCTTGTTTTTAGGAATTATGAACAGAAACATCTGTAGGTGGGGTAGCAAGCAGCCTCTCTTTACACAAATAAAGGCCAAAGAAACTTGCATCACAGGGTAACAGAGGGATTGCCACTAAATTTGGCAAATCCACTAAATGTTGGATTAGGAGTGATTTATCTCTGGGTGCAGGAATCCTGCCAGGGGTAAATGCATTCCTTACTGTTCCATTTATAACATGACTTGTGCTGCAGGTAGGTGCAGAGCCTTTATTTAAACACAGCTTCAAGCTTTTCATGCTGATGGTTCCTGAAGTGGCTGTGGCCATCAGGAAAACCTCTGTCAGCTGCAAGAAACTGGCTCATGGATGGTGCCAGTACCTGCTCCTGGCAGCTGTGACAGGCTCCCATGCAACTTGTGAGTGTGAAGATGACTAACCTTGACTTCCAAAGCTGTTTTAACAACTCCTGGGGGGAAAAAAACCAGTCCCAAACACACAACTTCAATCTTCCTGGGACTTGAGTATCAAAAGCTGCAAGTGAAATGCCTCTGGCTGCTCTTCAGCAGTGGTTTCACCTCATCCAGCCTGGAGAGCTGCTCTGTAGCTTGCTCCACACTGGGGTTACTGCTGCTCTGAGCTTCCTCTTACAGAAGGCTCTTGCCTGAGTAGAAATGGCTTTTTTTCTTCCTCCCTGTGTAATCTGCACACCTTTATTCATGGGATGAACTAGCATGGGATGAACTAGCTGGCACTGGGAAGGGTGACTCTAAAAGCTTCCTTCTTGCCTTTCCACTGTAGCTTACTGCCCATGGCACAGAAGGCAGCCAGGTGAATCCTCCTGGAGCAGATGCAGTGGCCTCCTTTGCAGATGTGGGATGGGTTGCTCAGGAAGAAGCTGAAGTCTCTACAAGGCTCAGGTATGGTCCTGAAATCTTCTCTTTGAACTGCTGGACTGGGAGGAGGAGGATTGGCTTCTCCAGTGAGAACCTCCTGGGCATGGAGAGCACTGGGGTGCTGGGAGGAGAGGGAAGGAAGAGCAATGGGAAGGGCAGGCTCTGGAAGAGGTTAGACAAACAGGATTAGGAACAAAGAGTGGTTTTGAGAGGTTAGCTTTGTACAAGAGAGACTGTGGTTTGCATTTCCTTGCTAGAAGAATCCTGTGTGGCAGGTTGGGGCAGCCTGGTCCCCACTGAAGCATCTGCCCAGCTGGTGCAGGGTGCTGCTCTGGGTTGGTCAGGGATCACCTGGATCACTGCAGAACAAAGCCTGGCACTGCCACGTTCATTCCACACACTCAGAGGGGAGTCCCAGGAGTCAATTCTCTTTGTTACAGGTCAGAAGTCCGGTCAAACTCCTCCCAGCCTCTCTCCAGTGAGCTCCATCATTCTGGAAGGGTCCTGTGCAGGCAGCTCTCCTCCCACAGCCAGGTGGAGGAGCCTCCCGTGGCCAGGAGCTCGGTGATGGCAAATGAAGAAGCTCTGCAGAAGATCAGTGCTCTGGAAAATGAACTGGCCACCCTGAGAGCACAGATAGCCAAGATAGTGATCCTGCAGGAACAGCAGACCCTGACAGCAGGTAGTGAACTCACCAGAGCCTTAACGTTCAGTGATGTGTCCCTCTGTGTTCCTTTTACCAGGAAAATCACATTTCGATTGAGTTTTACCATCTTTACCTCCCTCTCCTGGTGGAACATGGTAGTGAGCCCGTGTCACACCTAGCATGGGAACTGGGAATTCCCACAACACCTCTCCCTGCTCTGGAAGGATTTCTGTGGGTTCACATGGGTGGCTTAGGAAAAAATCGTTCTGTGATCATCTGTAGGCTGCAGGGGAAAGCTGAAGCAGCTCTAGTCATCCTTACCTGAGATGTGTGAGATGGAAGGGGGCTGCCCAGTGAACAGATGTGTCATCCATGTTTTCTTTGCAGTGGGGCCAGGCCCAGTTGCTTCAGCTGCTGCCCCTGTTGCACCTCCACCAGCACCACCTCCTCCTCCTCCTCCTCCTCCTCCTCCTCTGCCTCCCATGGGCCTACAACGGAGCTCGTCTGCCATCGAGCTCATCAGAGAGAGGAAAAACAGGAAAACAAGCTCTGGACAGACCCTGACAGAAAATGGGCCAAAGAAACCTGAAATGCCAAACATGCTGGAGATCCTGAAAGACATGGGCAGCGTCAAGCTGCGCTCCGTCAAGAGGTGAGGGAGGAGTGGGCAGCAGGGGCACTGACCAGCAGGGGCACTGACTAGCAGGGCACAGCTCTGAGCCTTGGGTTGGGCTGTAGAATCCCAGCAGTGTCTGGGGTGAAGGGAGCTCCAGAGCTCCCCCAGCCCAAGCCCTGCTAGAGCAGGGCCATCTCAGCTAGAGCAGGGTGCTCAGAGCCTCCTCAACCCCACCTGGGATGGCTCCAGGGATGGGGCCTCCACCACCTCCCTGGGCACCCTGTGCCAGTGCCCACCCCTCTGCTGGGAAACAACTTCTTAGTTCTCATCTCCATCCACTCCTTGCTCATTTCAAAGGCCCCTTGGCCTTTGTACACAGCCCCTCTGCAGGCTTTGGAGCAGCTCCCTCCATGCACTAAGTGATCTAAGGTCTCCCTGGAGCTTTCTCCTCTCCAGGCTGCACAACCCCATCTCCCTGAGGCTGCCCTGGCAGCAGAGCTGTTGCATCCCCTGCTCACACGTCGGTGCCTGTCTCTCCCAGCAGCTCAGGAGGCCCAAAGACCAAAGCTCCCGACCCCGGGGACCCGGCGGCGCTGATCGCGGCCGCGCTCAGGAAGAAGTTCGCCTTCCGTTACCGGAGAGACAGCCAGGGGGAGGCAGAGAGGGGCAGCCCCGCCACCGAGCCCAGGGCGAGGCAGGAGGCGCTGGTGAGTACGCTGTGGGCTGCAACCTACAGCGGGGGGAGTAGCCGCACACACAGGGCGTGCTCTGAACACCCAGCTCCGAGGGGATGCTCTGAACACCCAGCTCCTGGGGGCTCCCAGGGGATGAGTGAGTGGCTTCTGCTCTACTTCAGGTGGATTAAAGAGTTTTTAAACTACAGATCTCAGGACTTCTGAGTTTAACACTGACTCCCCTGCCTTCTGCTTTAGGCCTTTAAGGTATCTGCCTATAACTTTTAGACTGGTCCTCATAACAGAAAGGCTGGATAAGCCCCAAGAATTGTGGGATAAGCCCCAGGAATCATGAGATAAGCCCAAAATTCCCCAATTTCCTATCATCTGTGGCTTCTAAGGAAAAGAACAGGAGCTGGCAGTGTTCAGATGAAGGCAGTGCTCTCTGCCTCAGCTGTGCCTTTGCTTACAGCTTTCATGGAGGGTAAGTCAACCAGGGCTCTGTTGCAGACAAGATGAAGGTGTTTCTGGTTTCCTCCCCAGTTTGGACCACACATGCTGAAGTCTACAGGGAAAATGAAGACTCTAATTGAGAAATCTTAACCCAGCCACCTGACCATGTGAACGACTGCTCAGCTGGTTTGTCCAGAGCCTTGTAAGTCACAAACAGCACTAGGACTGAGTGGTCTCTTCACACAGGAAGGACCTGAAGTGAGGTGGAGATTGGAGGCACCAAACCTGTTCCTATGTGATTATCAAGGGGAATAAATTTGACCATTATACTCAGGTATTAATTTTCTATTCAAACCTGGCTTTCTGCTCAGACTGACATGGTGGTTTCAGCTTAACAACACTAAGTTATAGATGACACAAAGCTGTTTGTGCAGAACTGACCACCTGACTGTGTGTCTGTGTTCATCATGACACACCCTGGACTTAATACCAGTTACTTGAGCTCTAACTTGCACTACAGAGTTTAGTCTGATACTGAATTTTCCATGTCCAAGTCTGTCTTTTAAACTGCCTTTTAGCTAACTTTTAACCCAAAGAAAACCTGAATGTGTTCCGACTCCTCCTGCACAAGGGAAATTCTGCCTGCTGGAGGAGGCTCCTGGGCCTGGCCTGGGACACTTGAAGCAGTAGCACAGTTTTTGTGCAGGGTTTGGGGTTTCTGTTTTTGGCTTCAAATGAGCTTGTAATGGAAAGAGAGTGAAACCAACTGTGGCTGATGCTTGACAAGTGGGCACCTCATGCTGGGAAGTCCAGGGGATTGGAAATAACCAGTTGAGAGCAGCAGAGTCAAATAATTCATGTTGGAGTGTGTGTTGAGTAGTGTAGAAGAGGTGGAGAGAAGGAGAGAGAGAGGTACAGAGGGGGTGCAAGGGGCCAAGAGCATCTTGCTCACTGAAGGGGTGCTGCTCATGGATGCCTTTGCATCCCTGGCTGCCTTGGGGCCCTGGAGAAGTCTCGGGCAGCTGGTGCCCAGACCTGTTTTCCCTTTCTGGGGCCCTCCCCTAGCAGCTCTTTGCTGCCAGCCCAGTTCAGAACCAGCCCCCTCAGCTCCTGGCTCCAGCCACAGGTGCAGGAAAGCAGCTGAAGCTAAAAACAGAATCTGGGCTGAAAAAAAAGCTGTTTAGCAAACAGCAACAGCTTGGCTGCAGAGGGGGCTTGGCTGGGGGGTGAGGGCAGGGACTGCCCAGGCCAGGGGAGCAGGGCTGAGGTGTCCCAGCTGCTGGAACAAGCACAAGGTGCCTCTTGGAGCTTCTAAGGAAAGAAGACCCAGCAACAGCCCAGCAAAAGCAGCTGCCCAGCTCTGGGGGGCACTGGGGACAACTGAAGCTTTGCTGCTTCTAGGGTGCAGCCCAGGGGGGTTCCTGGGGACAGGGGCACAGCAGGACCTCCCTCCCCCCCCTCAGCCACTGGTTCCCCCTGGCCAGGGCAGCTGTTCTTTTAAATGCCTTCACAGCCTCTTCTTGACAGAGAATTTTGTTCTCAAGTTTTGTATTGAACGCTCTGTTGCCACTCTATACAATTAAAAGCAGTTCAAATAAACATCACGTGTGCTTTGTGGTGCTTCCCCAGCCATGGCAACCCCTAGAAAATACCACCTGAATTCAAACAGTGACTGTAAATCCATACACATTGTGTTACAGTGACTGTAAATCAATATACTTTCCCTTACAGTGACTGTAAATCCATACACATTGTGTTACAGTGACTGTAAATCAATATACTTCCCTTACAGTGACCTTAAATCAATATACTTTTCCTTACAGTGTCTATAAATCAATATACATTGTGTTTCAGTGACTATAAATCAATATACTTGCCTTACAGTGACTATAAATCAATATACTTCCCCTTACAGTGACTGTAAATCAATATACATTGTGTTTCAGTGACTATAAATCAATATACTTGCCTTACAGTGACTGTAAATCAGCATTGTGACAACTTCTTTGCATCTTCTTCATAGCCAGCTGCCTCCAGCNTCCTAGGAAGGAAGGAAGGAAGGAAGGAAGGAAGGAAGGAAGGAAGGAAGGAAGGAAGGAAGGAAGGAAGGAAAAGGAAAGAAGAAGGAAAAGAAGAAGGAAAGAAGGAAAGAAGAAGGAAAGATAGGGCAGAAGGGAGGAAGGAGAGGAAGGGAGGAAGGAGAGGGCTGGATGGAGAGAGGAAGGGAGGAAGGAGAGAGGAAGGGAGGGAGGAAGGAAGCTCACACAGGTTGCAAAGCTGGTTTCAGTATAAATTTATTTCTTTCCACCAACGGCCCCAGGGCCAGGCAGGAGAGAGAACCAACAGCTGCAGTGAGGGGAACAGCAGGGGAGCTGGGATTTGCTTTTCAACAGGAAGAGGCCAAGCTCCAGAGGCAACAACGTGGGGCAGAGGAGGACTGAGGTGTTTTCAGATCCAGATGCTGGGGATTGGACCGTGGGAGCTGGACTCAGCCCCAGGGACCTTCCAGGACCCTGGGCTTGGTCAGAACTCCAAGGTACAGCTGAGTCACGTGAAAAGAGTTTTATTTTCTTTCTTTTTTTTTTTTTTTCTGAATTATTATTATTATTTTATTAATTAAAAGTTAACAGCAACAGGCACATATTAAAATGAATATGGCAAAGCCTTTACAAATGGCTTTACGCTGAAGCTCTCTCCCAAAAATGGCTGTTGCAACAAACTGTAAACAGAATTCATAAACAGTCTTTTACAAGAATACCAGGGAAAAATACAAATGAACTGAAAGAAAGCACCAGTTTCTCAAACCAGGTTACAGTTGTGCTTACTGTACTGAAAACAACGACAAACTAATTACAAAAATGGAATGTTTTAAGTTTAAAATTAGTCCTTTCCATTTTATCTTTAAAAAAAAACAAAAATACCACCCATTTTTTTTCCCCATCAAGGACCCACTGGTGGGTGCAGTTCAGCAGAGGGAGGAACACGTAAACAATGCACTTGGTTGTGGGGCTTGGTTGCTCGTGGTTGGTTGGTTTGTTTGTTTGTTTTAATTCTTCTCTCAAATCAAAAACGAATTTGGTCACTTAGCTCTGTGCATAGTTTAAGGCATCTGTAGCATCTGTTCCAGTTTCCTCCCCAGGGGCTGCTCAGTTGTCACATTCTCCAACAATAAATAAAAACGACGACGGAAAAAAAACCCAAACGAAGCAACGACGAGGGGAAGAAAAAAAAAAGAAA
>VYZU01073096.1:3341-17659 GCA_013401355.1 Ceyx cyanopectus | reverse complement strand
TGTTTGCTTGCTGGTTGGTTTGGGTTTGTGTTTTGTTTGTTGGCTTGACTTTTTATTGGTGTGTTTGGTTGTTTTTTTTTTCCTTATGCAAAAGCACCCATTACTACTAATCTGAATTAGTAATCTAATCCCTTCATTTTCCAGTACTTAAAAGCAGGTAAATATGTGCTTGTGAAAACCAACTATTTATCTTTTTAAAGGCTTTCCTATAAACTTTGCAAATTTCCTGTGGTGAAACTCAAGTTCTGACTCTTAAAGTAACCTGGGGTTTCTTAAGTATCCCTAAGATATACTTAGGGACCTACATAAAAAAAATGTTTTAGTATTACACAAAGAAAGCTGGTGAACTATATGAAGTGATAAAGCAATTTTTACACAAATAAAATTCCACACACTTCTTGGGAAACTTTGTATTGTGCAAAGGGAAACTTTTGGAGTATAGCAAGGGAGAGGGTTGATGTGGCAAGAGAATGTTAGCTAGAAAGAAATCAAGTAATGCAAGAGACTGGCAGAATACAGAAATATCACTGATGTTCTGAAGAACAAATTTTTCATGTGCAATAGTTAGGAATAGCAGAACATCATGGCACACTGGGAAAAAAAAAATTATTAGAATAAAATCAGACAGAGAAGTCAGGTGAAGGCCTCAATAGCTGCAAAAATTTAAGAGTTGCCAAGAGCTAGAGAAGCAACAGCATTCACCACAAATACTTCAGTTGATGACACCTGGCAGTGATGTCAGACTGCTGACTGAGCAGTGAAGGAATATGAAAGAAGACAAGTGTATCAGGTGCAAGAAAGAGTACAAGTGAAAAGATGCATCTCAAAGTCCCTCTTAGAGTATTATCATGTAGCCGAGGTTACACAGGTATGGGCTCCTACATCCACACAAACTAATGCAATAAAATTAACTGAAGGCATCATCAGAAATGGATTTTCTGGTGTGTCTTCTGGTACAGCAGTAAAATCCAAGTCACCGTTATACATTTTCTTTGTGTATGGCTGCTTTAATGCTTCAAGGTACTGGCAAAAATACCTATCAATGGTGAACTTGCAAAAGGGACAGAAGACCCTGCACGTGTAACTATGTCCTTGCAAAGTTTTCCTCTCTCTATAGCACAACTAAGTAAAATGTAATGCTGTGGAGCTGAACTCCAGGCTGCAAAGCCACTGATGCCAAGCACTAAAGTCATATCAATGTAAACTTCATCCACCATCTTGGTGGGTATCCCTACACACTCCTCAGCCACCATTTCATTTTCTGTCATTGTTACGTCAAAAAGAAAAGCAAACAATATTTTGTTGCTGTTGGAATGAAGAACTATTAAAAAGTGTTTGATTAAGTTTTTAAATCAATATTATAATCATTGAGTGCACAATCAGGCGCGTTTACCAGTCCATTTAACTCGTCCGGGATCTCACACGACCAACACAATATGCAAGAAACAACTGCTGGGAATTGTTTCAGATGCTCTAAAGTATGTTAATTTCCAAAGCAAAATGACTTGTGCTGTGAATTTTAACGCACTTGAAAGCCTGTACTTTCTCTCGTTCTGGAGCACAAATTTTGCATGTCTGAAGAGCTGTGATTCATCTTAAGAAAACCCATCTTGTGTTAAATGGAATGGAAACTGGACTAAGTGGTCAAATGACAAGTACATTCATATTCAAGCTGTATTATAAATGCATGTACAGTAATTTACGTCTCTCAGCTCCCACAAAAGGCTCTTGATAAGCAGGTAATTTGCTAAATGGACTCCTTTATCCAAGTATTCGAAGGGCGTTACAAGAAAAATCTGCAGAGGCATTAATGTGACGTAAAGGTCAAGCATTGTGACATACCTTTCAAATAATCCCGCCTAACTTGCGATATGATGAGGAGGCTGCTGGCAGCACTGTTCAGTGTGAAGCCCTTGATGTGGGTCTCAGCACTAAAAGAAGCAGACATTTAGAAAGGAATTACTGACATGCTTCTGATACGATAATAAATGGTTGAGCGCCAAGGTGAAATTATAAAAACTACTGTTCGTATGTTAAAAATATTGCTGCAAAATATCGACCTGGAGACAGCTTTTGTGTTATCCTGTCAATGGTTATAGAAGGATAATTTTTTTTTGCATTCTGACAGATGACAAAGTTGGAAGTGAGCAACAAAAGAAACAAAGTACAAGATTTTTTTTAAACAATCGGTTCAGATTCTTGAATGCTGACATATTAGATGACTAAAATAACTGCATGCCCTGCATTGTTCTGTTGTATCCTAAGCTGGATACTCGCTCTTCTTTTTTCAATAGTCACCATAATTATAAAATATAAAACTATTCTTTCAGCAATAAAAAATGAAACATTTATTTTCAGCGCCGTATATTTTAAACATAAACTAAAGCACATTATGAAGTAACGTCGTATCATTTGGTTGATTAATTTTCAAGTTTCTGTCACCTAGATATGTACAGGTTTTAAAGTGAACCTGCTACGTACACTTGCTGCCTCAGCCACGTTCAAATTGTATTTCGCTTATCCAGTTTTCATCTCCTGTAATACAAAACTTCACGTATCTATAGCAAAAAAAATCTTTGGTAAGGCTGCTAAAGCTTTTCCAACTCTCTGGAAATTAGTCAAGAGAGGCTAACCAGCAATCACACTGATCCTATACTACAAAATGCTTCCATTCCTAAATGATCTCCAGCCACATTTTAATATCTAAGGATAACTTTACAAATGTTCATTTCTAGATGACAAAATCTCCCCACGGGAAAGGGGGGCATTGCCATTTACCATATCAGCAATCAAGATAAACCTCACTGATCATCTTGTGGCAAACAACTGAGCAGCCTACCTACTTGAACTTAGAGGCTGAGCGGATTGGGAGGTAAGCAGGGTCATTGCTAAATTATTCTCCTCGATCCCAAGAAAATCCTTCACATAGCACACAATATGACTATCCTCTCAGTCACTTTCAGCCTTCCAGGCTCAGAAATGCAGTCACTGGACTCAGGATTTTCTTACTCTCCCAACCAATCCTCTTAATCCCTGCCTAAGCACCCACTGCTCAGTTCCGCCTTTTTTTTTTCCCTTTGTCCCATCTGTCAAAGCCCTTAAGTCAACAATTCATGCATGAGACTGTAAATTACATATAACAAAGGATTTACTTTCTCCAATCTTCCAATCTTCAGTGTGATTAAATAGATGTTAGCTACTATTACAGAACTAATCCATCATTCCAATACTCCTAAATTTCTATTTAAAACTTCTTGGGCTAAATGCAGTGCTAGGATGCCAGAGCTCCTAGACTTGGTTTGACCAACAGATCAGTAACATTCTCCTTGGGTTTGGGTTTAAAAATGCAGAGTGCAAGTGCAATCTTCTACTTTCTCATGGAGTTTCTCACTTCTAATAACAGGAGGGAAGTTTTAACATTATCTAATCCTCTGAAATCATACCCCAAAAAATTACTTATTTTCTTGCCATGCTAATGTTCCAGCAAGGCATATATAAATATTCTTTACATTTCAAATTTAGCTGCAAGCAGAATAAAAAGATGTTAGCTTATATAAATGAAGGTAGCTTTTCTGTATTTTATGAAAATATTGGGAGTTGCACAAGTTTCAGGCCACTGCACACATTTGGGCTTTGTAGGAGTAATCTCTTTGTAATATGAGGCTGGAAAAATTGTCAAGCATGCAGAAATGTATGCAAAACACACAGCTTTGCTGTTCCTCAGCCATGAGTACACACACAATCACTTTCTCTATTTCAGTGAATAATTTAAAGCTTACACACTTTGGAAAATGCTTGATGTAATGTAACTAAAAAAAAAGCAGCACAGATAAACACCACGAGCACTGCCAACATGAAGCATTTGCTGTCNATGATGAGGAGGCTGCTGGCAGCACTGTTCAGTGTGAAGCCCTTGATGTGGGTCTCAGCACTAAAAGAAGCAGACATTTAGAAAGGAATTACTGACATGCTTCTGATACGATAATAAATGGTTGAGCGCCAAGGTGAAATTATAAAAACTACTGTTCGTATGTTAAAAATATTGCTGCAAAATATCGACCTGGAGACAGCTTTTGTGTTATCCTGTCAATGGTTATAGAAGGATAATTTTTTTTTGCATTCTGACAGATGACAAAGTTGGAAGTGAGCAACAAAAGAAACAAAGTACAAGATTTTTTTTAAACAATCGGTTCAGATTCTTGAATGCTGACATATTAGATGACTAAAATAACTGCATGCCCTGCATTGTTCTGTTGTATCCTAAGCTGGATACTCGCTCTTCTTTTTTCAATAGTCACCATAATTATAAAATATAAAACTATTCTTTCAGCAATAAAAAATGAAACATTTATTTTCAGCGCCGTATATTTTAAACATAAACTAAAGCACATTATGAAGTAACGTCGTATCATTTGGTTGATTAATTTTCAAGTTTCTGTCACCTAGATATGTACAGGTTTTAAAGTGAACCTGCTACGTACACTTGCTGCCTCAGCCACGTTCAAATTGTATTTCGCTTATCCAGTTTTCATCTCCTGTAATACAAAACTTCACGTATCTATAGCAAAAAAAATCTTTGGTAAGGCTGCTAAAGCTTTTCCAACTCTCTGGAAATTAGTCAAGAGAGGCTAACCAGCAATCACACTGATCCTATACTACAAAATGCTTCCATTCCTAAATGATCTCCAGCCACATTTTAATATCTAAGGATAACTTTACAAATGTTCATTTCTAGATGACAAAATCTCCCCACGGGAAAGGGGGGCATTGCCATTTACCATATCAGCAATCAAGATAAACCTCACTGATCATCTTGTGGCAAACAACTGAGCAGCCTACCTACTTGAACTTAGAGGCTGAGCGGATTGGGAGGTAAGCAGGGTCATTGCTAAATTATTCTCCTCGATCCCAAGAAAATCCTTCACATAGCACACAATATGACTATCCTCTCAGTCACTTTCAGCCTTCCAGGCTCAGAAATGCAGTCACTGGACTCAGGATTTTCTTACTCTCCCAACCAATCCTCTTAATCCCTGCCTAAGCACCCACTGCTCAGTTCCGCCTTTTTTTTTTCCCTTTGTCCCATCTGTCAAAGCCCTTAAGTCAACAATTCATGCATGAGACTGTAAATTACATATAACAAAGGATTTACTTTCTCCAATCTTCCAATCTTCAGTGTGATTAAATAGATGTTAGCTACTATTACAGAACTAATCCATCATTCCAATACTCCTAAATTTCTATTTAAAACTTCTTGGGCTAAATGCAGTGCTAGGATGCCAGAGCTCCTAGACTTGGTTTGACCAACAGATCAGTAACATTCTCCTTGGGTTTGGGTTTAAAAATGCAGAGTGCAAGTGCAATCTTCTACTTTCTCATGGAGTTTCTCACTTCTAATAACAGGAGGGAAGTTTTAACATTATCTAATCCTCTGAAATCATACCCCAAAAAATTACTTATTTTCTTGCCATGCTAATGTTCCAGCAAGGCATATATAAATATTCTTTACATTTCAAATTTAGCTGCAAGCAGAATAAAAAGATGTTAGCTTATATAAATGAAGGTAGCTTTTCTGTATTTTATGAAAATATTGGGAGTTGCACAAGTTTCAGGCCACTGCACACATTTGGGCTTTGTAGGAGTAATCTCTTTGTAATATGAGGCTGGAAAAATTGTCAAGCATGCAGAAATGTATGCAAAACACACAGCTTTGCTGTTCCTCAGCCATGAGTACACACACAATCACTTTCTCTATTTCAGTGAATAATTTAAAGCTTACACACTTTGGAAAATGCTTGATGTAATGTAACTAAAAAAAAAGCAGCACAGATAAACACCACGAGCACTGCCAACATGAAGCATTTGCTGTCCTGATGCAACAGTGAGCTGCTACAGCCTCCTAACAATGACATTTTTTGTCATTTCTATGCTGGAGTATGGTAGTTCAAAAAAGCACGGGGGTTATGATGGCTGGCTTTGATCAGAGACTAAGAACAGAACCACTTATTAAATCCTGTTTTTTTCCCCTAAATGTCTCAAGGTTTAGCCCTTTAAAACACACATCTAACTTTTTTAGTGTGTGAAGTTTGTTATTTTTTCCTATACTTTGAATTTCCATACTAAACCACTTACGTCAAGTGGGAATTCTGAAACACTGAAATCCCAGATTTCAGGATCTAGGCCACCACCTTCTTTCTGCTCTTACAATCTGAAAATTACTGCTGATAACATGCAATATTTTGTACATCTTCCACACAAGTGTGTTTGAGCTGTGGAGCCAGGAAGCAGTAGTAAGATTCAAATTTCTGCCCTGAAGAACCTTTCCATAGAGTATTTTTTTTCTGCAAATGCTTAACAAACTACCTACTTTTTACCAACATTCTTTCTACTTCTACAATACCTCCTTCCCACCTTTGAGTTACAAAGATTTATCAGTTACTTCCAATCTGGCGAGTTTTATTTGACAAACTGCTTTAGTTACTACTTTATATAAGTCATGTATCTAATTAAACTAAACTTAGCCTAAAAATTATTAGATTTTTGTAGTACTCTATGCATCATGTAATTTACCTACAGGAACTTCCCAGTTCACTGTACTTAAGAGAATGATAATGACTATTCTTCTTTTAGCTGAAAATGCCAGAAGACTTAAATTACTTAAATTTTTGTTGTTCTCTACATTGAGGAATAGTAACACTTCTGCTTTGAAGCCTATAATCTGACCAGAACACAGATTACAGGCAATAATTAAAGTGGTGTGCTAAACAACTCATTAAAGGTTAACTCGATGATGGTGATTCTTATAACATATGACAGCAGGTTGGATTTATTTCAGAAGTGTAAGTGTTGGCTCTGAGGTTGATGGTCATCTCTTAGCCACTGGCAACACAATCAAACATACCATTTGGCACGTGGCAGGCAGCCAAGCTGCCAGGGAGGGTGAGCTGGGTAGGACAGCAACAGGGAGGGGCACTGAGGAGAAGGCTGATGGGCAGTTCAGTGAAGGAATCTTGTCTGTTTGGATATTGCTGTGAAGAGGAAAAGGCAGAGTGCCAGAAGGGCAGACTTTCTGTTCTGATGCCAAGTACATTGTGGAAACTGTTGGTTGAAATGAGTTGTTAGCAATACTTACTGTCACTCTAGTACCTTTGCAATATATGGTATATGGTGCTATGAAACACTGATGTATTTCTTACCATAGCTCCTAATTAGCAGTCCTGACCTGTTTTCACATTGGAAGATAAGGACTTAGCAGAAAATGATCCAGAAATTATTTAAAAACACCCCCTCCCACAAACAAAATTTCCCAAACATAGAAAAACCTTACATTTGCTTCACTTTGATGGCTTCCTCAAGACAATTCTGGGTTAGCAATGCTTTTATAAGGATGTCATAAGAGTGATAGTGCAACTCATTCTTTCCTTGCATTTTCAGAAAAACATCATAGGCTTCTAAAAATGAAAAAAAAAGTCAACATGAAATGTCACCTACTCATTGAAAAGGTCCATCTGAAATCTATTTATTCTCTTCTTATGTCTTATTAGTCCAAAACTGTTGGTCACATCTAATTCAAAGCTGCTTGTGTACAACAACCAACTGGCAATCCATGATACAAAAAGTTTGCTCCTGCTTTATTTCTGTATGTGGCTGTTGCTTAAATACCAGCACAGCTGCTTAGAAGAGGAATAGTCAGGATTTTGAAAGCAACACCTAATTCTGGGGTATAAAGTTACAGCGTCTGGTGCATGATCACAACAGTATTTAACAAATAATATAGGAGGTGATTCCAACATGGGGAGATCCAATTATTTGGCTACAACAAGATTTATACAAAACATACAATTTACAAATATACAGATATTTAACAAGTAAACTACGCTGCATTTGTTTGACTGATTAACAGTTTTATTTCATGCATTCACAATAACTGTCAGTGTATGAAAAGATGTTACCAAAAAGGGGGAAAAAAAACTGATAAGCACACTTTTCAGTCATTTATTTTTCTGAAACAAGATTATGCAGCTATAAACATGCAGCAAAAACTGCCATCCAGGCTGTAACATACAGCAAGCTGTATTAAGAACCACAAATGACCTTACACATCTTAACTGTGATCACCTTTCATTCCATGAAATTGAAAACTCAGTCAGTCCCTTTGCTAATTCAAATCATTAACTACAATAACTTTTCAAATATTTGAGAAGTTTTAACTATCACTACAAATTTCACAGCTAAACACTGTTTTTTCTTATACTCTTAAATAAAGATGAAGACAACTCATTTGACTCTTACTGCCACAAGTAGTGTCACACTAGCAGCACTACACTTTGCTGCAGAATTGATGCTGGCAGTCCCCAAACCAGAACTATTGATGTGCCTTTTAGTTTTAATCTTAAACTTCTTCAGCCGAAGTGTATATATAAAAACCTCCTGAAATGCAGGCACAAAAATAATGATGCATGAAATTTATTATTTACAACACATCAGCTCTTAGCCTGAGTTAATAATTAGAATTAACACTGCCATCCACAATCTGCTTCAGACATTTAGATGTACATGAAATATATATATGAAATGTAAATACACATTTCATTCTGGTTTTATAATGGCTAGTTCAATGAAGAACTAAAAATCTTGGTAGAACTTGTTTTCCTGTTCTAGGACGTTTTGGTGTGTATGCCAATCCCACCCTCAGAATGAATATCCCGTTCAGATTATATTCTTTATTTTACACCAGTGCAAGTAGCACATTGGAAGCATATCTATATGATTCTCAAACTGAGACATATGTCTAATCAGGTATTATCAGCTTATTACTTCTTCAGATGGCATCTAAAAGCACTGAAGTATATTAGCATTCAAAAGAGGAAGTTCTTGATTTCAAAACCATATTGTGTTATACCAGCTATTTCGAGGAGAAAGATTTGTTAGAAAAGTGACAACTTGCCAAGGAATTCTCAGTTCTCAAGACAGTCAAATGTGTTTCAGCAGCTGTTTGGGATATGTATAACATGATCCCCTAGAGTCATGTTCTCGCACTGAGGCATCAAGACAAAAAAGAAAATATGACTTTGCATAATTCAAGCACATCGGAGAATAGATTTGCAAAACATCTCCATGTCAGAGTTGATAAGTTCATGAAATTAGTTATGTAACTAGACTAAGTTAATCTTTTTCCTATCAAAAAGCTGATAGCATTTATATTCTGCCCTATTGCATTCACATCAAAATTACATTATACTGTTATATAAAAGTGACAACTTAGTTTGTGTAGTTTTTAAGACAAAGAGAGCTGTTTCCCCACAAGACAGGAACTGTTTCCCAACAGTTGTCTTTTTCCCCTTAATTTCCCATAGCTCTAGACCACCTTTTCTCAAATACTGTACCTTTAAATAAAATAACATAGAGGAATGATTTACTGATAAAATCAATACCAATGTCATTATAGACTTATCAGACAGATTCCATATTTTTGTTTTAAACTAGTCTCTCTATAAGGTCCAAAGCTAATTAAATTTCCTTCTACTCTCCACTTGATCATTTACAATCTCAAAGGCCAAAGATGCATTTCTAGGAATGTTATAACATATATTCCATTAATTTTGACTAGCTTGCAGTGAAAATATTTCTGCTTTCCTAATTTTCTTTTGATTCCCCAAATCTACCAGCATAAAGAACTTCCTGAGCATATTAACTTTATGACTGCTGTAATAGACAATTCTTAAACTCACAGACATGAGTCTGCAGCCCCTGCACACAAAACATCCAGGCTCCCCTTTAGACTTCCAAGTGCTTCTGTGGTAGAGTAACTCTACAGGGTCACCCACTAACAACAGAAGTTCACTGAGCAAATGACTGACAGAACCTTCTTCTAAAAACTCAAAAATCTAAAAAGCTGTGTGTCCAACCTGTCAAATAAATGGAGAACACTCAAAGAAAGTTAGGTATCTTGTGTTTATAAATCTTCTTCATTTGGCAAAATTATTTTTTAAAAACTTACTAATCCTACTCTCTGTTCTGCTTTCAAGTGAGATGCCCAGTAATCATGTACTAGGTCATAGTACATACAAAGATAATCAGGATTTCCAAATAAATATGTTCCAGCTATTTCACTTTATATTCTCACTACACTTCCCATGTCTTAAACCATAGAACTTGTGAGCAGCTAGAATTTCTGGGAACCATAAAACCAGTATTTCTCACATCAATCCTGTATATAGGTTTAGTTTTTGGTGCTTAATGGATATATTTGAAAGTCCAGAATATGTTAATCCAATAGTACAAAGCAAACTACAGACCACCAATACCTAGGTAGTTTTGAAATGGGCAACTTTATCACCGTCTGAATTTCAAACAGCATTTCAAATAACATTTTTTAAAGTTTTAGAATATCCTTATGTCAGCTTCTGATGCATAACTTTGGCAGGTAATATCACCATGTATCTTTCCTAACATACCAGCAAACCAACAAAAAGCAGCAGCAAGTATCTGTTGGTCTGTAGTTGACCAAACCCTTAAAATTAATGCTGAAGGGGAAGAAAACTGTGGTTTTCAATTTACCTTTTGCATTGTTTTTCTTGCAAAGCATCCTTATTTTTCTTTCTTCCACCATAGAAGTACTTAAACTTCTGGTATCATCAAGTTGAGCCTTCAAAGCAAACACATTTATTCAATTTAATGTTAACTGTTAACATAGCTCAATGGAAAGAAATCTTTTCAAAAGTGTTGTTAGGAAAGTGAAACTACAGTTACCTTGGGTATCTCAAATGGAACAACCTGACCATTTTTCTCAAGTATATCAGCCAGTAAGGTCAGAGTTTTCTCACGAGGAACAACATTCTCTTCTTGCATTTTAGTCCAAACAGCTTCAGCTTTTTGCCAGTCACTGTTGTTCTCTGAAACAAAAGGTAAATTTACAGATAATTGCTTATTTAGAGGATACATGAAGAGATTCAAAAAAGGTATCTTGGGAAAGTAATTAATCAATTAATAATGTGCTTCTGATTCATGTGATCAGCTTGAAAAGTTCAAAACTGCTTTTAATATCCAGAGGACACAGAAGACACAAGCAAAACAAAACCCCCAAAGTTTGCATGAATTCTCAAATTAATAAGAAATAATTTCTCCTAGCTCAGCAGTATTGAAATGTTACAGTGCAATGTTCCCTTCCTTCCAGGAGTAACATGGGTTTAGGAAAACACATGGATATTTACTTGGGCTTGTTCAAGATGCAAGACCATTTACAACAAGGTTCTGGCATCACTTCAGCTTTTCAGAAGAGGCAGCAAAGTGATTTCCACCCCTGGAAGCACTAACAGCTTTGCCAGACATGGCCATGATGTCATCTAACTCTGAGCTGTTCTAGCTCTGGGAAAGCCTGCAAATCCCAAGATCTTCTTCAGTACAAATTATTCTATGATTCAAAAAAAAAAACAAACAAACAAACCCAAAGAAAGCAAACAAAATCAAACCAAAATATTTTTAATCGTAATTTGGACTAGATGGTAAATTCTTTTCTATATGCTGAAAATAAATATGAAATTATGGCTTAGGTGCATGACCAATCTCTCCTGTACTTGTGCATGGGGTGGCTTTGATAGATCATCTAGAAAGGTTGAAAGCAGGAATGTGCATGGTTTTTGTCTTTTATGGTGACGGGAACCCACAAATGTTTTCCAGTTCTCTGAATAGATGAAATTTGTTTTGTCTTTTGAAAGAAGACGGAAGATTTTGTGTGACAGAATCTGATACAGAATCTTCTTAGATTCTCCTCCTAGCAGGCACCCTGTCAGACTCTTGTCACTGCCAGAGGTGAATAGGATGAGTGGAAAAATAGGAAAGCTCCCTCCCTCTTGACACAAGATTGCTTTTCAGGCCCACTTCATTTCTGATGATGAACCAGTATGTGCTAAGCCAGAACTGGGAAATACTGCAGCTTGGTTTTGAAACTTTCTAGGGCTGTTCAGGAAATGTAAAGAATCATGGTCTTTTTTTTTTTTTTTAAATATAGAAGAAACAAAACCCACTATAGATAAACCCTATGCTATGCCTGTAGCATACAATGAACTTCCCATTTTAGAAAATATTCCATTCTTATAAATGATACAGAAGTTAGGTTGCAGATGGTAGCTTTATTTTGTTTAATCCACCTTTTAGAACCAGATTCAGTCACAGGAGACTTCAGATCTTTATTGGTTAGAATGATATAACAATATCATTCTTTACTGGTTAGAATGATATAACAAACAGCAGTTTTTTTTCTTTTAAGTAGATTAAAACCTAAAGCAGAGTAAACTTGAAAATCAGTACACAAGACAATAGCCTGAATTGGAAGACTTGTGCTGTAGGAGTTCTGTATTAGTGTTTGGGTCAGCAAGTTAAAAAACAGAACAAAACCAAAAAGGCAAAACTGGACAGCTCCCTCTTGCAAGATTCCTCAGAAGCCCTTCCCAGATTAATTGCATATCAGGATAAAACTCTTCTCCTATTCAGGGTTATTTCAGATCTCCAAGCACAGAAGAAAGCAGTTTACAACATGAAAAAGATCACAAGCTCACTTACCACACAGCTGGAGCATGTAATAGTACATCTCATCTCTATCACATTCAAATAGATTTTTAGTTAATTCTACCAAGTGCTCCAAAGTCTCCATCTTTAAAAAGAAAGAAAGAAGAACAGTTATAACCTCAGCCAAGCAATTATTTTTCTATATATGTGCACTTACCTGCTGTGTGCATTCATCTAAAATAATATGTCTGTTTAAGTAAACACCAGCATTTACACAAAGCATTAAGTTCACTTCATCAGCCTGTCACATATCCTTTCACAAACATAAAAATCAAGCAATGAAATATTTCAAAACAATTTTTCTTGGAATATAATGACAGTTACACAGAAGACATCATATAAGCCACATACCTGATTATTTGATATACACCTTTTTGCAAACCACTGCAACCTTCCAGGATGTGCTCTCAAGCCAGGAGTCTGTAAAATATTTCCACAAGAACGAACACATTACTTCACACAGATTATTCCATGAAAAAGTAAACATAATACATGTATTCAAAATAAAAGTTCATAGTGTTTGTTTGTTGAAATCTGAATGAGTTTACAAGCTCAGAAATAATCATGTGAGGTGCATTTAAGAAAGACTTTGAAACCGCAGTTATTTTATGCAAGATGTTTTCCTTTTTGGTCAAACATTGCCAAGAGAGTTTGTTTAAAAACACTTTTCAGATGAACTAAATTGTTAAATAATTTCTATCACCACGGTAATAGTTATTGCTACTACCCATAGTAATACTTCATTTTACTCATGGTAAAGATTTCCATCAAATGATTCCTCACTGTCTTCATGCTGAAATGATTAAAAGTTCACACTCAACACCACTGCAGTGTCCTAGCAAGCAGAAAACCATGACTCTCAGCCACATCACTACCATTTGGTACCTCTTCTCTGCTAACAATTCCTCTATTTAAAAATCTTAAGTAAACACAAGAAAACTCAAAGTTCTTAAAGAATCTTGTTACAGGCATGCCAGCAGTTATGTCCAATGTATCTAAAATAATAATACAAAAACAAAACCCCAAACCTGCGAGCAAAGCATCCATCATTTACAGTGAAAACAACTATCACTGAAAAAATGTCAATTTACCCTCTGTCTTTTTCACACAAATAATTTCCCTTTCCTGTATTCTCCAAGCATAGAATTATTAGCATTCTATCTTTCCGAAATAATTGCAATTTCTAATGCAAAACTGTAGTTAAAACTGTTCAGATTAGCTAAAAAATAGAGAACAGTGTTCTGCAGAGTAACTGTTAGGCCATATAATCAATCCAATATATCAAACTAGTAGTTTGTGCAACCCTTGTATATTCTTCTTCAAGTAAGGACATTAATCCTACAGTTCTTCAACATGAAGCATCTTTCCTGTGTATTTAACTTTACTACAAACATAGTCTCAACCCGAGAGGTTACAGAAAAATAGTGGCTTCTCATATTCAGAAGTGGTGTATTTATATATATATAAACACAGTTTTGCTTTCCAGGTACTGGGTTTTGTTCCAGTTAGGGCTTGATGTTTTTGTTTTTTCCCCCCAGTCATTTATGTTTGTAGGCTTTTATAAAAAAAAAATTATGTTTGTAGTCATTCAATGTTGGTTGGGTTTTTTTTTTAAGGGCTATCAAGCAATTTCACACAAAAGATGTTGAAAACTAAGTCAAGAATTAACATCTTACACAACAGGCTCTTGAAATTGAAATAGAAAAAAGTATGTTGCCTGCATTTGTAGCTAATCCTCTTTTAAGACATGG
>VYZU01073093.1:0-12520 GCA_013401355.1 Ceyx cyanopectus | reverse complement strand
TCTTTGCCTATTATTCGTGCATTTCTCTAAAGAGACCTTTAAGATTTTATTTGACCTGTCATGGAGGTAAAGAAGCCACTTTTCTATATGTAAGAATCAAATGAAATGATTTGGTAGATGCTCTATTACTCACTGTATGCACAGTTTCATCACAGCACTGAACATCCTCAGCCTTGTTTGTTTTTAGCTTCTGTCACTATACCTAATTCAGACAATTCAGGTCTCGTAAAATTGGTGTAGAAATTTAAAAGAGGCTACTAGAACAGAAAAAAAAAATAGGAAAAGAATAAGAGAAATTGGCTTTTTTTTTTTTTCTTTCATACCAGCTTTTCCTTTGAAAATCCCAGAAGTATTTGAAACCAAAAAAAACCCTCCTAAATAACATGATTGTGAACTTATGTTCATATAAAAGGTTATAACTGAAATGAAATAAATTATGACTTGCTGCAAGGACATAAAGCTGAATTCCACACCCATGCCAGCAGGGGAAGGTATGAAAGCACTGAAGATTTACAACATGGCTTGCAGAGTTAGGCAGTTGTAAATTTATTGTAGTCTTAAATGTTTGAGGGCTTGCTGCTCCACAAATATCTTCCATTTGTATTTTGGTCATAAATGGAAGGTTTACAAAATGTAGGGTCTGCAGGGCAGCCAGAAAACAAAAGAACCAGGGCCTCAAATGGTGTCAAGGGAATCTTGGAAGTCAGACCTGTCTAATTCCATGGGCTGTGTTAAAACCTTAAAAGAAGCACAACTTTCAAAATTAGCAGCACCTATTGCAGCAGTGAAAGTCCATTCTTGTCTTAAACTCATAGTAGGTTTAGGAAGCTGTTCCATGCTCTGAGTTCTTCTGCACACATGCAGTTAGGCTTTTTTTATTCTTCCCTTTTGAACTGTGAGGAAAACACAGCAAACTTTAAAACAAATTGAGTGAATTGTACATTCAAACTGCAGCAACATAATTACTACTGAGTGAAGGGTAACCTGCATTGCTCATCCTGTGTTGGCATGGGGATTGGACTCAATAACCTCCAGAGGTCCCTTCCAACCCCTACCATTCTATGATTCTGCGATACCGAAAAGCAAAAACTCCTTCAGAACCATGAATCTGCCCCCGCCTATACCCCAAATCAAATGATTTACTTTTCTTTTCGTGAACATCAGCAATTTCATTGGGCGTTGATTTTAACACTCTCAAAGTAACTTTTTTCCAGGATGCTAGCTGCTGTTCACCATCCAGGCATCACTATGCAACTCTAAATAAATCATCTGACCTCTCTGCACTTCAATTCATTAAAACTAATAAAATACTTTATTTCTCACTGCAATCTTGTGCCAAAGGTCAACAGTTCATAGACTGCCAGCAAAAGAAGTATGATATAGATATTGTTAGAAATTAAATTTACTGAATACCATACTTAAAAAGGGCAGATATTACTGCATTTTGAATTAACTGAGAGAAACCTGTTCTTAAACTTATAAGCTGCTCAAAGTTGCCTATATGCCTAAGTATTTGATCAGGTTGCTCAAGAGAAACAGGAAATGCCACTGTTTACTGAATAGTCCAGAAGTTTCCCTAGGATATAAAAACAAGTAATTTCTCACCTCACCATTTCCTCCTCCTGCCACAAAGCCACTGGGCTGCTATGTCACTGCAATGGCACAATAGACTTGGGTGAGTCTTCTCCTGGGTAGTTTTCTTTTCCCACATAGTGCTGCTTGTGTTTTTACAACTTGATAATGTTCAGCTTTTATGGCAAGAAATCTCCAACTAAGTAAGGCATGAAAATAAATATTTTGAAGAAATGAAATATTGTCTACTTGATCAGAGTTTTAATTAAATGCAACTGCCCCAGAGAATCTGTCTGTGCAAAGGTCCTGGCCACAAAAGAAAGAATTATAAAATCCTTCACATCATAAAATCTCTGAGAGTGATTCTGTATAACTAAGCCTTAAACCTTTTCTAAATCTATATTTACCCACTGAACAAGAATCAGTGAAACTTAGCATGCTGTTCTGGGCTAGGACTCCGGAGACTTAAATTTTTGTGATCCAGAAGCTTTCGAGGAATTTCTGACCTGGAGGAGTTCCTCTGTCTCCTGATTTCCAATAATTTATCTTCTTTTTTTCTCGGAATTCCTTTATAGGTACATCTCCATCCTTTTCAGGATTTTCTCATGCTACAGCACTTCCAGGAAATTCACCTTGCTTTCTTTGAATTTTCAAATATTTTTGAGAAATTTTTCTATCCATAACTTTTATTATAATTTCCTACCACTTTCTAGCAATTCCAAATTTGAGAACATTCCTACCCATCTTTGGATGGTTTCAAGGAAGTTCACTGTGCTTTCAGGAATTTCATTAAGCCAGAAATTTTGCAAGACATTCAATGAGAATTTTAGGAATTTCAGTGCACTTCTGAGGAATTATCCGTTACATCTAAGGATTTAAAAACTGCTTTGAGGATTTGTGGTTTTTTTTCCTGTTCAGAATCATCCAAAGAGTTCCCTAGCACTTTCTAAGATTTTTTAAAATTTTATTTTAAATTCCATGTTCTCCAAGAATCCCTTGATCTAGGCCATTTATAAGGAAATCCTGGTGGTTTCTAGGTATCTGCTCTTCCAGGAATTCTTCTGTTTAGAATCTTTCAAGGAATTTTGCAGTCTAGAAACATTCTAGGAGTTCCTGGTGTAACAGCATAAGGAACTGAAAAATGATCTACACAATTATATCCAGTAGCAATATAAGTCATGGATTTTTTACCTGCAGTAGTTATAAAATGCACCTGCCAAACACATACTGCTTGAAGCCCAATTTTGGTATCAGACTGATTAATTTAACACCTCAGCATAACAGGGCTGTATGATGCCAAACTTTGTGGCAATGCAGGATGATTTATAGCGGACTCATTTTTATTGATCAGAGTCAGGATCACTGTTCTTGTATAAAGTTCATGTCTGCTATGGCAGAGAGACCTACAGCCATTTAATTATCTTTCTGACATTAAACTAATCCAATAGGTTATACATAAAGAAAATAACATTAATTTATTTCCTGGCTATTTTTTATCTTGTTCAATTACCATATCATAGTCCTGTCACATATATTTTAGGACATATTTAGGAAGAAGTGATTTCACCATCTTTCCTCGTCCTTTGTCTCATGCCCATAGAGACTTTCTGGATTTATAGATAGAAGCATAAACTCTGTGAAGTAATAGTCTACCTCCTTAAGACAAACACCATTCCTTTCAAAACAGCAGAAATAATTCCTTGCAAAATCTACTTTGCATTTCCAGAGAGTTCTTTACCTGAAGAATCTCTGAAGTGCTTTATAAATAATGTCTTTTGGAATCCAAAGACATGAACATCTCTGGAAAATCACCCCACATTTCCACCTTCAGTGGAGGCAGTGGAGCAGTTTTTGACTTAGTTGTACATATAGATATTAATGAAAGATTTGAGTGGTGATTCTGCCTATCTTATATCAGTTCATTCCCAGTCTATTTGGTGAGTGTTTGGCAGGAAATATTTTGTTTCATCACAAACACCACTCTTTTTGATGTATAGGGTGTTGATTTGTCTCCATTTGAACAGGTGAGACGAACAATCAAGGTCTTTCAGTGTCAGCAGTTTTGTCCCAGTCAGCTAATAATAATCACCATCATATATTCCTCTAAAATATCCTTTTAGAAATAAAATAATGCTATTACTTGAAGCTGAAAAGTCTTTGAAGCACTGTCCCTTAAAATAGAAAAGCTAGGACTTGACTGAAATTTCATGGGTTCTGTAATAATGCAGCTGTTTTCCTCGGGGTATTATCACAAATTCTTTTAAAAACCCTATTTGTTATGAGCACTCTGAAACTCCAAGGAAAGCAGCTGTGTTTTTGACAAACTGGGCCACATTTTAAACACTTCTTGCAAAAGAGACATTTATAGAGGCACTCCACAACTTATATATCAGTGAGCAGTGTATTTTTTAACAGTAACAACATATAACTCTCTTAGCACAAGTTTATGCAACCAAACTGAACACTGAGTTGAGACACAATAAGAAAATAAAAAAACTGACCTCCAGCAGAAGACTTGCCCTAAACTTAAAATATGCCGTCCAGGGTGAACTTGAAGACCATGAGGGAAATCACTAAATGATATAAATAGATTAGATGTGAACTTGGTTTTGGTTTTTTTTTAGTAATTTTTCTTGTTTTTTATTTGCTTTGAATACATTCCTGAAACCATAACAATGTAAAGAATGAAATGTTAGTAGGGGATCTTGGGGAACATGCTTACTAGAGTATTAATGAAATACAAAGTCTGGACAAGATAAGAACTTTCTTGTTTCTTGAGTAACCCATTCCTGCAAGGGTTTGGTTTCTTATTTTTGTTAGTCCAAAAGTGATTATAGACTGAAATTATATCATTTTGCTGCTTTCAGTTTTGTACAACTTTCTTAGGTATTTTACTCTGTACATATTTTTATACCGTACCATATTTTTTTTTCTGCATCTGCTCAACCACATTCAATTCTTCCTGGGTTTTGACACTTTTTATTTCTTTCCATTAGTATGATGTGCTTTACAGACCCACTTTATATGCACTAAAACCATCTCTTTAGGGTGTTTTTCAACAGTGTAAGTTTTATCACCACAGCTTTCCTATGATTTTTTAAAGTTTAATTTTTCAATTTTGAAATAAAATTCCCCACTCAGAAAACCAAGAAGAAGTGTCTATAGTTCACCAGTTTTCCTCAGTCTAATGTTCTACACCAAATTCTCACATTCACATGGAATTTACCCAGATAAGCCTATTGTTATTTCCTCTGGAAATGTCTTTACCTCTAGGTGTTGTTAAATTTTCCAACTGAGCTGTGGCTAAAAAAAGTCATCCTTTTAATGCCTCATTCTTTGATCCTAGTCCCTCAATAAATGCTTTCTCCTTATCTCTATCTTTGATCTTTATCTGTCTTATTATACTCAACCTTCTTAGTTCCATCTGAGTTCCATCTCCTTTTTGCTCTCCTTCACCTTGCACTTGCCACTCCATTCCAGGGCTTCATCCAACAACTATACACAACACCTACCTTTTATTTTGGCCTTTCAGGACAGCATTTTGACACCAGTGTATAGGTCAATTAATTTAATTTCATAGTTCATTCTTCTTTTCTCAGAGATGTCTTTGTTCTTAATGCAACTGAATTGTATTCTTCTCTGATACCTGGCTCTTCTGTTTTCACTTTTTTTGGTTGCCCTTAGCCTTGGTGCCAGCACAAGCCCAGAGTCCATCCTCACACTCCTGACTGAAATGAATTAAGTGAACATTAATCTGATTTTTTTCTCATCAGATGATAAGTCCACTTCCATTGCATCTGTTTAAAAGACAAGATTTCTATCACTAAATCATACCCTAAGAAGAAATTTGTGTGATTTTACCCATTTCACTTTTTACTGTAAGAATAGTGCTTAAAAAAATTGTAATGCTTGTAAAAATAAAATTTATTTTCCTTTCTGTTTATTAAGTTCCATGATTCCTGAAGTTAGAATAAATATATGAAAATTTTAAATTAAGGTTTTTTCATAACTTCATGATGGAACATTAATGATCTGTGGTATAAATACATTCGTAATATGATAGCTGTGTTTCTCTAAGAACATACATAGAGAATGAACATTGTTGTGATCATATGTTTTTAGGATGGGTGATGGGGGAATAGCTAAATTGTTTTTAGTAATACGTTCCAAAATTGTAAAATTACTTTGAAAGGACAATAATTTTTTTTATATTCATCTTTGAATTCCCTTACACTGATGTTTCAAGGACAATGTAAATTATTCAAAACAAATGCCAGAACTCACATTTAGGATTATACTCATGCTTGTTACAATAATTAAACATGCAATATTATCATGTTTTTTTATTGAATAAATTTTTAATAGACATTAAATACAATCTGTTTCATATCAGTAAATATATACAATTTTAAGACATTAGTTTCCACTTTGTTTGTACCAATGCCTTTCATTATTTAATAGACCAGTTTCTGTGTGTTCAAGAGTTGAAGTTGGACAGCAAACTATTTCTATCTCTTGTCTACAGCATTGTACAATATGGGGCAGCACCTTTCATTTTAGACTTCAGAAGGCAATATGTTTTCTGGATTTACATACTGATCACTTAAATGGAGTTTGGTAAAATAAGTTTCCAAACATTCTCCAGGAGAAACTGACAGTATGAAGTTAAAAACCCATAGTCAACAAAGTTGTGCTATCCCAGCTATGAATTAAATAATTAGTTTTTTCCATTTAAACCTTCATTTTAATTAAAACAATTGTTTTCTCCTTCAAATAAATCAATTACTCAGTCCATCAATATTATTAAGACTAGTTTATAAATATTCATGCCGACAGAATGGCAGATTGTATTTCAAAATCAGAAAACCATTTTATTTGCATGCTGCAGTTTTGGAAGAGCCCTCCCCCTAAAGCTGTATCTTTGTGACTCAGTTCCAGATGTATCTTGTAAGCCTTTAGCCATTTCTATATATATGCTCATCCTCACAAAATTATACCAAAAAGTAATAGAAAAAATATGTGGTTTAGAGATTGAATCATGTCCCATTCTAGTTTAGAACTGGAAGAACTAATTTTTATATCATCATTTTTGGATATCCCACTGTGGTAGTGTCCAGAAGATGGCATCTGGCAATTAATGCAGACTCTACAAAATGAACTGGTGAGTTTCAAATGGTTTGCAATGAGCAGTTACTCCATGTGAAAGCATTATATTATTAACAATATAAGAGATGAGTTTGGGTACTGTGACGGTTTAAAGCTACTTTTTCTGTCAAACAAGTAATTCTTCCTTTAAAGCGCTGTGAGGTTGTNCATTAGTATGATGTGCTTTACAGACCCACTTTATATGCACTAAAACCATCTCTTTAGGGTGTTTTTCAACAGTGTAAGTTTTATCACCACAGCTTTCCTATGATTTTTTAAAGTTTAATTTTTCAATTTTGAAATAAAATTCCCCACTCAGAAAACCAAGAAGAAGTGTCTATAGTTCACCAGTTTTCCTCAGTCTAATGTTCTACACCAAATTCTCACATTCACATGGAATTTACCCAGATAAGCCTATTGTTATTTCCTCTGGAAATGTCTTTACCTCTAGGTGTTGTTAAATTTTCCAACTGAGCTGTGGCTAAAAAAAGTCATCCTTTTAATGCCTCATTCTTTGATCCTAGTCCCTCAATAAATGCTTTCTCCTTATCTCTATCTTTGATCTTTATCTGTCTTATTATACTCAACCTTCTTAGTTCCATCTGAGTTCCATCTCCTTTTTGCTCTCCTTCACCTTGCACTTGCCACTCCATTCCAGGGCTTCATCCAACAACTATACACAACACCTACCTTTTATTTTGGCCTTTCAGGACAGCATTTTGACACCAGTGTATAGGTCAATTAATTTAATTTCATAGTTCATTCTTCTTTTCTCAGAGATGTCTTTGTTCTTAATGCAACTGAATTGTATTCTTCTCTGATACCTGGCTCTTCTGTTTTCACTTTTTTTGGTTGCCCTTAGCCTTGGTGCCAGCACAAGCCCAGAGTCCATCCTCACACTCCTGACTGAAATGAATTAAGTGAACATTAATCTGATTTTTTTCTCATCAGATGATAAGTCCACTTCCATTGCATCTGTTTAAAAGACAAGATTTCTATCACTAAATCATACCCTAAGAAGAAATTTGTGTGATTTTACCCATTTCACTTTTTACTGTAAGAATAGTGCTTAAAAAAATTGTAATGCTTGTAAAAATNCCTTACACTGATGTTTCAAGGACAATGTAAATTATTCAAAACAAATGCCAGAACTCACATTTAGGATTATACTCATGCTTGTTACAATAATTAAACATGCAATATTATCATGTTTTTTTATTGAATAAATTTTTAATAGACATTAAATACAATCTGTTTCATATCAGTAAATATATACAATTTTAAGACATTAGTTTCCACTTTGTTTGTACCAATGCCTTTCATTATTTAATAGACCAGTTTCTGTGTGTTCAAGAGTTGAAGTTGGACAGCAAACTATTTCTATCTCTTGTCTACAGCATTGTACAATATGGGGCAGCACCTTTCATTTTAGACTTCAGAAGGCAATATGTTTTCTGGATTTACATACTGATCACTTAAATGGAGTTTGGTAAAATAAGTTTCCAAACATTCTCCAGGAGAAACTGACAGTATGAAGTTAAAAACCCATAGTCAACAAAGTTGTGCTATCCCAGCTATGAATTAAATAATTAGTTTTTTCCATTTAAACCTTCATTTTAATTAAAACAATTGTTTTCTCCTTCAAATAAATCAATTACTCAGTCCATCAATATTATTAAGACTAGTTTATAAATATTCATGCCGACAGAATGGCAGATTGTATTTCAAAATCAGAAAACCATTTTATTTGCATGCTGCAGTTTTGGAAGAGACCTCCCACTAAAGCTGTATCTTTGTGACTCAGTTCCAGATGTATCTTGTAAGCCTTTAGCCATTTCTATATATATGCTCATCCTCACAAAATTATACCAAAAAGTAATAGAAAAAATATGTGGTTTAGAGATTGAATCATGTCCCATTCTAGTTTAGAACTGGAAGAACTAATTTTTATATCATCATTTTTGGATATCCCACTGTGGTAGTGTCCAGAAGATGGCATCTGGCAATTAATGCAGACTCTACAAAATGAACTGGTGAGTTTCAAATGGTTTGCAATGAGCAGTTACTCCATGTGAAAGCATTATATTATTAACAATATAAGAGATGAGTTTGGGTACTGTGACGGTTTAAAGCTACTTTTTCTGTCAAACAAGTAATTCTTCCTTTAAAGCGCTGTGAGGTTGTGCTGGGTAATTTAGTAACATCACTATCAGCAGTTTTTATGTATTTAACTAGTACTAAATATATTACTCTTCTCCTCTTCAAATGACTGTAGTGAGTTACTCAAATTAAATTTCAGACATTTTAACTCGTGATGTGTCCCTTCTAATATTACGTCCACTTGATAGATATGTAGGAATTGCATATGACATTTCCAATTCCAGACTTACAGTAAACAAAGAGGTTTTGTTTCTTTTCCAGGAAAAAATGCTTAAATAATTTTGATTCGGAGCAGGTATCTTATTTGATCCCTTCTGCCATATATTCAAATGTCTCTTGGCTAAATTATTTTATTCTTTCTTTAAGATGGACTAAACTGGACAAGTTAAAAAGAAAACTGGAATGGCTTCTGTGAGTGGAAAAGCTGCTGCTGAGTTCCTGAAGTCTAAGAGTTTCATAATACTTTTTTTTCTGTAATTCACTATCTGACCAGTTACTGCATCATCATTTTCAACAATTTATCTGATACTTCCTAGAAAATCTGGTTTAGATAGTATAAATCCTTCATTCATTTAAAGGTCAGAAAGAGGATTATAAAGATCATGGAATTCAGAGCAGTTACTAAGAGCAAAAATTTGCAGTGCTACCAATATTTTGCCATAGCTTAAAAGAAAAGAAAGAAAAATGGTTAGACTTCTATTTATAGTAAGATACTTTCCTAAGTCCAAACCTAGAAAGATTAATCAACTTAAAAAACGCAAAATCTGAGAAAGATAATTGTCTATTAGTCAGACTTGCATTTTTTTTCTTCCAGGTAGTATTTCTATAATAAACTGGACCATTTTGTAATATGGTTTTTGTCTTACAAGAATAGATCTATTAAAACAACAATAACTTTCTGAGGGTTTATAGGGGCATGTACATATTCCTACATCAGTTCTAGAAAGTTCTAAAATGTTACTTTTAAACCAGGGGCTATGAAATAAGTCTTTAATGATAGTTCTGCAAAGTCTTGGGCTATGTGCCTTGTGCCATATTTTTCCACTTAGTAGTCTAAATAATGTTATATTTGGATGGAAGGATGGAAGGAAAAATCTTAAGGGAAAATCAGGACAATTTACAAAGGAAATAGACTTTCAGGATTTTTACAGTATATTCACAAAACTTATGTTTGTGACAGAACTGTCTCGCAGTAATACGTCAAAATCAGCTGATATCTGTAAATACTTGCACTGGGTTGACCCTGGTGAGATGCCAGATATAGTGCTCTCTAGAGTGCTCAACTTGGCAGGATTGACTTCACTTGTATTTTCTCACAATCATAACCTTTTATTTTGCGTTTATATCAGAGGCTGTGATTTTTGGTGTGTGGTGAAACACATCAAAATACTAACAGATCTCACTGAAAGAATATGGAAGAGTGAGCAGGTTTTGAGGATACTCCCATCGACCATCAAAATATTGATGGTTTATAGATTATCCATGTTTCTATAATTAAACTGATTCTTTAGGAGGAGAAATAAATACAAACTTAAGAAAGTCTTAAATTTACTTTAGAGCACTGGGTATGGACCAGATAAAAAAAGATACTGTTNAGAAAGAAAAAAGCATCCTGCATCCTGAAGCTGGGAAAAAGTATTGGTAGCAGGAGTGCTGGGAGGCTGGATCAGTCCTCCCGACTCCTGTGCTCCAACCGCCAGCACATCAGCAGCTTTCAGATAACGCTCTGAGCACTTGCAACTACTCTAAGACTTTCTTGAGCTTTTGTCTATTAGAATAACAAGCAACAGCATTTAGAGAAATATTTTACCAACTTCTGCTGCCTCTGCAGTTTCTGCCACTGTTGTTAGCGTTGTATCTTCTAGTAGTTTAACCTCTAAGCGTGAGCATCAGAAGGCATGAACTAATAAAAATAAAAAAAGTAATTGTGCATTCTTTCTTTTCAGAGGCACATGTGTACACAAACACATGCATGTGAGCACACACCTATAAAAGATTTTCATGCAATTGTGAAGGAGACTAGTATCGTTTTTAGATATTGTCTGTGTTTCACCATTATGGTAAGACCAAAAGGATATATTCACTTCATAATGAAGAATTTTCCTCCATTTTTTTTTTTTTTTTTTTGGCAGAATTAGCTTTTCTTCAGTACAAATAGGTTTTCTCTTGCTTTCGAATCTCCATTAAGTGGTGACATTTTTCATGTTACTACCAGATATCTCCATCTAGATAGGAATTTCTTGTTTCTCTTGGGTTTTTGTGTGATCCGGCCCATCTCTGTCACTTCACTTCTCCTTTCAGCTGCCTGAAGAGTTTCACAGTGTGGAGAAGTTTACAAATGCAGATGTAGCAAAGCAATTCAGCAACTGTCCTCTGCCTTCCCAAACCACTCACCCTTCTCATCATCACTCTATCTGGAGCAATCTATTTTGACTTGAGTTTATGAGTGATATCTCTCCAGTATCAACAGAACACTAAAGAAATAGGTGCATGGAATGCTTAATGTATCTGATCCATAAATAATGCATCTTCTTCCTTAAAGAAAATACCCACCTGAAACCATAACATCCTCACAAGGACAGAATCACTCTTTGAATTCTTCTATAAGTAAATACTATAGTAAAGGGATTGAGTTTTTACTGTTTCCAGGGTTTATTTTATGGTACCGAAGATGAAATCCTATGCAAGTAGAATGTGGGTGATTTGTGCTCCCTATTGTGTAAGAGTAGTTCAGTGGTCATGTGTGGATGCTAAAATACTACTGCATAGAATTTTCTTTCCTGTGGGATCACAAAGACTCCCACCAGCTGTGACCTTGGTGGCGGCTGTTTGTAAAAGAGTAGAGAGATGTTTTGACTACGGGTGTTGTGGCATCCCAGTCAATCACCCCAGGGGGTGGCTGGCTTCTTGTCCAATTACCTTGATGTTAAAAGGGTATAAAAAGAGCTGTAAAATAATAAAGAAAGGCTTCTTGGCATCTTTGTGAAGAAAATCGTCTCCGCTTCGCTCTTTCTCCTCCTCTGGCAACTGGCAGATAAACGACTGTCAAGATGCACCAATCAACCTATGGTTTCAGTAGTCACAGTCAGGTGGTAAAAAACACTACTCTCAAAAAGATGCATACATACATTAAAAGGATTCGTGCACCTCACACCCCAATTTCATACTGCTGAATTTAATTTCTGATTAATAACCATCACAATTAATAACATATAACTAATCTGTTGCATGCTTATGTCTGATTACAGTAAGAAAGTGATTTATAATTTCCGAAGTCCTTTGAGTTTAACCTAGGCCTAAGACAAACAATACCAGTACTGTGTTTGTTCTAGAATTTGTATGGATCTATATTGTTTAAATTTCTCAAGCAGAGAAATCTCGCACTCCCTGCTGGACGCAGAGAAAGCACCCTCTTGGGCTACTGCGGTTTTGTTCTTTTTATATTAATCTAACAGGTTGCAGGCTTTCTCTACTCAGAGATTTAGCCTAGAACAGCAGAGACCCCTTCTGAAGGTAGACCGGAGAGGGTTAATTGTTTACAGAGGGTTTAGACTTGCCGGAGGGGGCTTCCCACGTGGCTACCCGGATACAGGATATGTACTCCCTGTTGGGCGAAGAGAAAGCAGCCTGCGCTGCTGGCAAG
>VYZU01073092.1:0-29334 GCA_013401355.1 Ceyx cyanopectus | reverse complement strand
GTGACATAAGGGGCTATAACCCTGCCCCAGCTGCTCGGGATGCTGCAAGCATGTCAAATGCACATGTGGCAAGATGTTTCCTTTACAGCTTTTCTCTTGATTGTTTCCCCTCCAGGGCTTTCTGAGTCAGCACTGTTCTGCAAAAAGGGGCTGTTTATCTCAAATGGATTGTGATCAGGCCTGCCTTGGAAGAAAGGAATGGGTTCTGTTCTCCTGCAGACATGATGTGTCAAAAGCAGAGCAGGGAAAAAAAGCAGAGCTGGAGAGGTCAACCCAGGAAAAATGCTTCTGAATGCCCCACAGTCAGAGGGGGCTGTAGGAAGGTCAGACAATGACAGACACATATATGCAAACCCCACTTCTCTTGAGAGTGGTGATTGGAGGATGAAGTCAGCTTCTGAGAAGCAATATCCAAATCCTGTGGACTGCAGTGCATTTCAAAACTCAGGCAATTTCATGACCTGGGGATCTTTAGATGAAAACAGCCTCACAAACCACACTCTATTTTGCAATGAAACACACAAGACTCACTTCCCTATGATCTATTTTTCTTTTTGGAGTCCAAGCTGAAACCACTGGAGTGATTCATTCACCCCTACCTCACCAAACTGAAGGCATCAGTGGCCAGAAAGAGCACCAAAACCTCCTCTGCCATGCACAGCACGTGCCAGTCTACCCTGCTTAAGGAGCTCATGCACTTAGACCCTTGGAGAAGCAGTGGACAGACAGGGGAAGTAGGAGAGCAGGATCAATCCCTGGCTGAGCTACAGGCTTCTCCTGAGTCCTGGAGAAAGCCTTTGGGTGTTGGATAGGGGTGGCTAAGAACAGCAGTGATTCCTTTCACTGGGAATGCAGAGCTAAGCAAATCACACTGAGTATTACTGGCTCTACTCTGGTCCTACCTGGTCCCACCTTTCCAGGCCACATCTTCCACTGAAATTTGGCAGTAAAGCAAGCAGATGCTTCTTTGTTGTTTCATGCAGGATTTCAACCATCCCTCCTGCCCACCTGCTTCCTCACAGGCTGTACTCCAGATAAAAACAGCCTCATCCTTTCAACTGCTGGGTGCTTCATCCAAAAAAAACCATACAGGTACATAAAGGTTTGCCCAAAGCTTTGCTCACTCCTCTCTCAGCTAAGACCTAGTGAAGGAAATTGAATTCTAGATCTCAATCTAGCATTTAATGAAGACTGCTTTTGTCTAGACAGGCAGCTTCTGTCAAGGCCTGGTTATCTCTTATGCTCTTCTTCTTTCCCCAGGGCTGGGCAGAAGAACCTTTGGGGCACTGCCCCTGGTCTCAGACTTGCAGCAGGTCCTAATTGGGGCCTTCCTAGTCCAGCTCTTTAGCCCTCTGTGTTATCTGGGCTTCTTCTCTGCTTTGTCGATGACGAAGGAAAAAGATCTTATGTACAGGCAAAGTCTAAGAGTAGAGCAATCACACCCCTATCCAGTCTTACACCCTCAGACACACACATTCTTTGTACACTGCTCCTTCAGGCTCCTTGCACTGCTCAGCATCACAGCCTGATGCAGGTCTGTTCTCCCTCTGCACCTCTTCTTGTTCTCCTGTAATCTGTGAGATGGGTGATTTAAAACAGGCTACATAGAAGACTCCAGCCTGCTGTGGATTTCTCCTCACCAACTGGATCTTTTGCTCTGGAGGACTTTCAGTTTTCTTTTTGACAGTTGCTGAGCTGACATTTCCAAACCA
This sequence comes from Ceyx cyanopectus, assembly GCA_013401355.1. Taxonomy (NCBI): domain Eukaryota; kingdom Metazoa; phylum Chordata; class Aves; order Coraciiformes; family Alcedinidae; genus Ceyx; species Ceyx cyanopectus. The sequence goes on along the minus strand of VYZU01073092.1, from coordinate 27,622 downwards.
CTGTCCCAGTGTGATGGAAAGCTTGCTGCAGCTTGGACTGCTGCCCTCTGCCTTTATCCATACTTGTTCCAGAAGGTTTTCCAAACATGCTACTCTGCTTCCCTAAGTCAGTGTCAAGAGGCTGTTCTGCAACTTTTCCTGGTTTTACCTAAGGTTGTGCTGAATAATTCCATAGCATCAGCAAAGTGAGCTCATTGTTCATCTCCTTTCCAGATCTCCTGAGTAAGCTGACCACGTCTCTGCAGACCTCAAGGGAGCTCACTGCTTCCCTCCCTTGACACAACCTACTGCTTCCTCCTGTCTCCCTGCAGGAAAGAACCTGCCATTCACAAAGCTGGTCTTGTTGAAAAGCTTCTTGGAAATTCATGGACTTTGAAGAAGTCAGTGATACCCTACAGTTATTCAAAGGGCTTTTGCCAACAAAGAGGTGTAATTCCTTGACAGAAGTATAACCCAAACTTTTGATTATATTTAGCATGATGTTATATATTAATTTGACTGGTGGTTTCAGCCAGTTTGACCAGCAACCTCGTTTACTGGTGGTGAGCAATCTCATTTACTATGCACTGTTTTTCCCAGGCCCTTCTGAGGCTTGGTGGTACATTGGACGTGCACCACTCAGGTACAAAGGTCAATTTAAGGAAGGCAATTAGGTAATTTCTAAAGCCAGTCAGTCATGAAACAGCATTTGAGCGTGGAAATACTTCACCTTTACTACCTTTTATTGCATGTGTCTCACCCCTGGAAAATGCAGGAGAACATGCCCAAGTGTAAGGGCAAAGAAAGAGGCAGGGAATTCATGCAGGGGTTTTACACTCTGGACATATCTGTCTGAAATGCTCATTTTACACCCCTACCACCCATGAGCCCTGTGGTAATGCTCCTTGGCAGTGCACCACTGCTGACAGTGCATTGTTTGTTAGTTCATGTTCCCTCAGCCAGCTATTTGATTACCATGATTTTTTATACTTCCTCATTATGGCTTTATATTTAATGTTCTTCTGTTTGTGGTTTGATGCTTAACATGCCCGTTTACTCTGTTGTTTTTAATTCCCTGCTTGGGTATGAATCGTACCCTTTGAAGATGGCTTGCTGTTTCTGATGCCTCCTTTCCTCTTTTATTACAGAACTTTTTGGGGTCCTTTGGATAGACTGCCTTCCCCTGAGCTTTTGGTACCACCTTCACATCTGTGTTTACCCTTTTGGGTATCATCAGGAGAGCACTAATACAGTTCTCTTCCTGTTTCAAAGGGGCAGAACACAGAACGTCCTGGGCTCTGTGGAGCATTCCATGGAGATGTTGCAGACCTTCCAGTTTCTGCTTTGAATGTTAGCACCTCTTTTTAGCACTACGTGCTTTAGGATTCAGATACACTGTTCTAAGCCTGCACTCTGTTCTGTGTGGGCTTCTCCTCTGACCTTCAACAGTGTGAGCTCCCCTTGTGCCTCCCCACACCCCACACCTTGCTCCAGGAGAGGTGGTCTTGGACACTGTCAATGGAGAGGGCAATCATCTTCACGTTGCGCTTGTGGAACTCGGGTGCCAGCTTTGCTGCCCGGCCAAGCTCTGTGGTGCAGACGGGTGTGAAGTCCCGCGGATGTGAGAAAAGGATGCCCCATCTGAAAGAAGAGAGCAGGAGACAGTATGAAGGTGAGATGTTCTGGTTTGTACTGCAGATAAAAAGCTGTGCAGATTGCACTGCACTGAGACTAGTGTGGGATCACCTGTCCCTCTGCTAAGTGAAAATCCTGTCCTGGGAACAATTCCTTCCTTATCACGAGAAGCCTTCATTATATAATCCCCATTCATCATGCTCTGAGAAACTCCCTGCACCTCACTCCCCTTCTCCCTCCAGGATCTCACAGAGGATGCTGAACAGCTCAAGGTTCTTGCTGTGGAGGAGGACACCATGCCACATGAAGAAGTTTGGGGAGCCACATGTAGACTCTGTACCCCAGAGACCACATGTGCAAGGGGATGTAGATTCCAACCTGCCAGCCACATTATTGCAGAGATCCGTACTGATTTACAAGGCTATTTGCTATACTCATCAACACTGTCTGGAGAGTTTCTCCTATGAGGATAGGCTGAGGGAGCTGGGATTGTTTAGTCTGGTGAAGAGGAGGCTCAAGGGGGACCTTATTGCTCTCTACAACTACCTGAAGGGAAGTTGTAGGGAGGTGGGGGTCGAACTCTTCGCCCTAGTTAAAGATGACAGGACGAGGGGTAATGGTTTCAAGTTGCAAGAGGGGAAATTTAGGTTAGATATCAGGAGGAATTTCTTTCCAGAGAGGGTGGTTAGGCATTGGAATGGGCTGCTCAGGGAGGTGGTGGAGTCCCCATCCCTGGAGGTGTTTAAGAGTCGCGTAGATGTGGTGCTGGGGGACATGGTTTAGGGACCCTGGCAGTGTAGGGTTAATGGCTGGACTTGATGATCTTGAAGGTCTCTTCCAGCCAAATCATTCTGTGATTCTGTGAGAAACACCCATCTGTATCATGCAACTTGAAAGAATGGGGTAGGACCAAACTTTAGTCCAACTGCTGCCATGAGCTGCCAAATGTACTTAACAGAAAAATAAGAATTAATCAATTAAAAGGGAAGGCCAGAAGTGACCATCACATTATGGCTACAGTTAGACCTCACTTCTTCCCCACCACTTCCCATCAGTGGACTTTGCAGTCATCAGAGCAGGAAAATGCTAGTCACCCCATTTTGCAGGTAAGGCAGCAGGCACACTGAGACAGGCAGCAATGCAGCCCAGCAGCAAGCTGGGCTCATGGCAAAACAACTCCCAGCTCTCAGAACTTTCCAAAGGTTAATGCAACACCATCCCTGGCACTTGAAATTCCCTGTCAGGGACTCATCACACTATTTCTCAGGGCTTGCTGCACCACTCACCACCCTCAGTGAACAGAGCCACATGCCACAGCAGCTAAGGAAAGTCCTGCTGTAGGGATTTGGGAAGGAAGATGGAGGGATCAAGCGAGGCACCCTGCAGTGCTGCCAGAGCTGATTGTGAGCCTCATCGTGAGGTTACAGGGCAGATACCTGGCCAGTGGTGCTACAAGTCTCTTTATGCAGTAAGTATGCTACTTGAATGAAAAGATGGCAAACAACTGAGTAGAAGCTGGCTGATAAAGCTGCCATGAGAATGATCAGGTCAGAACAGCCAGTTTCAAGAAGTTCTGCAGCTCATTGTCTCAATCATAGGGTTCCTTTTCCCATTTGCCCAAGCTCCCAGCCCTGACAGAAGTGGACTCAAACACTGATTCAAGCCTGCCAAGCACTGCTGCGGGCAAGTCCCAAAGGTGCTGTGGCAGCAACCTCCCCCTTCTGCCAGGAATGCAGCAACAGGCTTTGCTGGGACAGCACCTGGAGCCATGTGGTTTTGCCAGCCGGGCTCAGACAGGACCAGAGCCCTTTGCCACTGCTCGACCACATACTGTCACACGCCTGGACTCACGAGGGATGTACGTGACACATGAGCTGATCTCTGGGGCTGGCCGGGGCTAAATATTGCCCTGGCAAGCATCCCTTTGCCCTTGTCCAGGCTCTGCCGGTTCTTGAGCCCCTCTCCTCGAGGGCTCTGCTGCCCGCAGGGAGCTCGGCTCGCCTGCCTGCCGTGCAGCCCGCAGAAGGGGATGCGGGAAGATGGGGCACCTCAGCACCGCACCCCCTGCAAATCGCGGTGTCCGGATGCTTGGCCCGCCGAGCACACCCGGAGAGCTGCCGCTGCGGCTCCACGCGAGAAACGCCTCCAGCACAGCAGGGTCTGCCAGGCTCCCGCCGGGGCTGGGCAAGCACACGTAACTCACCATCGTGCTCCTCTGGAAGGGAACCCCTCGCCCCGGTGCCCGGGAGCCAGGCCCGGCTCGGCTCGGCCCGAAACCTTGGGAACAAGCGGCCCTGCGGGACCCACCGTGCCCCACGCTGCTACGCGGCGAGCGGCCCTTCCACGCGGACCGTACCCGGGGCCAGCCCCTGCCATGCCGCCCCGCGCCGCTCGGCCTCCCCGGGCGCCCAGACTGGGATGAGCATCTCACGGTCCTCCGGTCCCGACACTCACGAGTCTCCCAGGAAGTCGTGGAAGCGGATGCGACCCTGCGTGGTCTCCGCTTCGAAGTTGGGCGCCTCGTCACCCAGCAGCAGTCCCGGCATGGCTGCAACTGCGACTCCCACGCCGATCGCTACCGCGGCTGCCGGAGCCTCTGCACATGCGCGGGGACACCGCCCCCTCGGCGGCGGGGCCCGGCCGGCTGTCACGTGATGAGACCCGACGCACTTGACGGCGCTTTGCGGCAACGGGTGGCCCCGCTGCCCCTTTCTGAGGTGGCAGCGATGGCGACCTACGTGAGTGAGCTGGAGGCTGCCAAGAAAAGCCTGAGCGAGGCGCTGGGCGAGAACGTGAAGCAGTGAGTGTGGCAGAGGGAGGCCGAGCCGTGGTGAGGGTGTCCCGTGGGTCGCGTCGGGTGCTGCGTGGCCCGTTCGTCTTTTCCCGGCCTTTAAAGGGCCGCGCGTTTGTACTGTGCGCGGTAGCCTCAGCGCTGGTCCGGCCTCGGGGCCTGCTGCGCTCTGGGGGAAAGCAGCGGGGTTAGAAACGACGTTTTTAATTCCAGGTCTGCACCTGTCCCCTTCTTCCCTAGGTACTGGGCCAACTTGAAGCTCTGGTTCAAGCAGAAGATCAGTAAGGAGGAGTTTGACCTGGAAGCACGTAGGCTTCTCACGCAAGACAATGGTAAAAAGTCATCCTGTGTCTTTTTCCTACCAGCTTTAATATTGCCTTGACCCTGCCAGGCCTCGGGGGAAGCTCCTTCCTGCTGCGTGTTGCTCCCTGAACGGGTGAATTGCTGTGAGGGAACTAAGAATGGCCAGGGCTCCACTAGCGATAGAGTTAAAAAGGTGGGAGGTGCTCTCTCAGGCCGGGGGAAGTCCTTTCCATAGCCCAGTGCTGGCAGGCAATTTGGCCGTGGGTAAATAACAGTGAAAAAGTAAAACGTGCTATTTCAACAGCCAAAAAGCCTTTATTTTGTTCTTATACCACTGAAGAGACCCAATTCTTTTCAAACTTTACTTTTGTTTGTGACTGAACTGTGCCGTGGGGGACACCTGAATTCACCTAAGTGATTTTGCAGCAGGCAGGTTCCCTTTCTGCCCTTCATGGGTGGCATGTTTGATTGCCGAAGGGCAAGGTGCTTTTGTCCTCACATCTCTTCAGGCCTGTTGGTGGGTGTTGCTGAAATCAGTGTGGGGGTTCCTGACTCTTGTGTTTGTGGTCCCTGTGGGAAAGGGCAATGAGTTTGTTGGTGCTTGGATTCAGAAGCCCAAGAGGATCCTGTAACTTCTTGCTCTGTTTATGGAGCTCATTTTTGCTCTTTTTAATCTGCAGCTACTCGGTTTACATGCCAATAGCCTTTCTGTGAGAATTTTGCATTTTATCTAGAAACTGTTTGACTTCCCCTTCCTGGGGCTGGCTTCAACTGGTCCTTTCCTAGCAAATCCAAAAGCCCTGTTCCCAGAAGCCTGTATAGCAGGAGGGGCAGCTGATCCTCCTTGGATTGGCTAAATGCACCAGATATTTCATGTTGAGTGCTGTAGGGCTGGGTTTTTGCACGTAGTGCCCTGACCTCACTTGTGTCTATGCCATCTATTGCATTATTTTTGTTACTGTGTCTGTGTAGCAAAGTGCATGGGGCTGTGGAAAGGGAGAGCTTTGAGGGGGTGCCTCTGGGCTCTGACCTGTTGCTAACGCTCTCTCTGTCTTTACGTAGTCCACTCCCACAATGATTTCCTCCTGGCTATTCTTACCCGATGTCAGATCTTGGTTTCTGCACCAGGTAAGTCCTGAGAAGCCTCATTAAAACAATTGGGTAGTAACACTTTGCCATGCCTGTGTTTGGTGGGATGTGTACAAAGCAACCCAAATTTTCTGAGACTTAACATTCATGTTGTATTTGCCAGGCAAGCCAAAGGGTGTCACAGCAGTAATCCTGCTGCTTGCAGCAGTGATGCTTTTTCAACTAAGCTATGTGTGCTTGATCTGAGGCCAGTGCTGGATGGCTGGGTGTGATAAGCTGGTTTGCTTTCTGTATTGGGTGTGTGCTGTGAGCTGATGTGTAACGGGAGATGTTGCTTTGTCTTTGATCTGCTTTGCTTACTGATTATGCTCTTCTGAGCCCAGTGACGCTCTTTGTTCTTATCTCTGTTAGGGATATAATTTTGGGGACCTGGGTTTTGCTGACTGATTTTGAAATCAAAATTTGATAGAAACATGCTTAGTGAGTCTTAATTATACTATGTTAAATTAACCGGATTTTCTGCAGATGGTGACCCTTTTTAACTTTGGAAGCACTTAAGAGTTGTTGTCGGCTGTTGTGGTCTCCAGGTGAACTCTCAATCCCAAAGGAGGGACAGTTGGGCTGCAATTGAAGATATGAAACTGTTGGGTAGTAAGGGAGAGAAAACTGTTACACATTTGAAGGGCTGAGAGATGAGGGTTTGTTTTGTTTTTGTGTTTTGGTTTTTTTTTTTTTTTTTCTTTTTTTTTTTTTTTTTCTTTTTTTTTTTTTTTTTCTTTTTTTTTTTTTTTTTCTTTTTTTTTTTTTTTAGAGAATATCTGTTGTTGGGATGCTTGAGGAAAGAAAACCCACAGAATTCATGGATATCCACAGCTTTTTGTCATTGCAGGTCATTACTTATAGCAGCTGTGCTTGGAAGGGTAACCTCCACAGAATCACAGAATGTTAGGGATTGGAAGGGACTTAGAAGATCATCTAGTCCAACCCCCCTGCCAGAGCAGGATCACCTAAACTAAGTCTCCAGAGATGGAGACTCCACAGCCTCCCTGGGCAGCCTGTTCCAGAGCTCTGCCACTGCTCTGTCAACCTCCCCCAGCTCCTAACTTGCTTTGTTTGTTTTTGAACTTTACAAACACCTCCCAAGTCCCAGACTTGTGCTCTTTAGTGGTGTGCATTCATTTTGCAAATTTTGTTGCTCCTTGCTTTTGACTCTGGCTAGATACAGTTGGATTATAGCAAGAAAGCCCAAGACCAGAGATTCCCCTGAGATCACCCAAGTCTAAATTAGGAGGTGGGAGGGTGTGTTTGCCAATGTTAGCTGAGCTGCTGGCAGTGTTGGGGTAGTACAGGTTGTACCTGCAAGCTCAGGAAAGAGCAGTATGAGTGGAATAGTGGATGATGTTATGTCTAGATTTCATTTTCTCCCCATAGGTGCCAGCCTGACACCTGCTGAGTTTTTGTTGGGTTTTGGTTTGTGGTTTTTGTTGTTATTTTTTTTTTTTTTTTTCCTTTTGGGTGCTGCAAGCTTTTGGGTTTTGGGTTTTTGTTGTTTCTTCCCCCCCCATGTAAGAATGGAAAGCTTTTGTCTACACCACTGTCTTTTGCGTAGAAGGTGTTTACTTCATGATTCGTGGAAACCAGTAGCTTCAAACAAGTGTGTTTGATGCATTTGTCATGTCATCACAAGGGTTACTGATGCATGGACTTTCCACCTTTGTGTGAGAGACAAGGGAGAAAGAAGCATTTAAAATGTTATTCTGGATTAAAAGAAATAGTGTGTCCAGTGTTAAATATGTGTTTGATATTCAGGCATTTGGATTGGGAAACCTTGGGTATGGTATTTTTAAGGAGTCCTTCTAACATAGTCACAGTGCCCAGGGCAGTGGTAGAGTCGCTGTCCTTGCAGGTATTTAAAAGCTGTTTAGATGTGGTGCTTAGTGACATAGTTCAGTGGTGGATTTGGCAGTGCTGGGTTAACCACTGAACTTGATGATCTTAAAGATCTTTTCCAACCTAAATGATTCTGTATGTTGAACCATGCAGCCAAATCCATCTGATCAAAATTTTTCTGCCTCTGGTTGTAGTGGTTCCACCAGGGCTTACAGGGAACACTGGGTGAATGTGGCCCTTTGTGAGAGCACTTTCCATTTACCCCATCATTTGCTCAGGCTGTTGGTTATGAGAACTTCAAATTCCGCTTCAACAGCCTGTGTGGCATAGGATGCTTAAGATTTGGTGATGGAGAAGGGAAGTTCATCATCTTTTTCTGGTGTACATGACTAGTTGCTGAGCTCCTGCTGAGGCCACAGCAGGATCCTGAGCAATCCTAAATCTGATTTCTCTGCCCTTTTAAAAAATGGGTGATGAGGTTCCTTCTGGTAGCCCCATTTGTAAAGACAGCCATAAATACTTAAGTGGCATCCAGTTTACATGGCTGGGGAAGCTCTGAAAGTGCCTGAAGAGAGGGACATGACCAGAAAATAGATTTATTTGGTATTGTTTTTACCAATATTTTCAGAAGTGCTTTTCTGAATTATGTCTGGGGTTTTTTGTTTCCTCAAAAATTCCATCAAGAGGATCGCCAGTTGAAAGCCTTTTTTAACCTTGCATGAGCTTGCTCACTAAGCATATAGACTCATGGAATGTTTTGGGTTGGAAGTGACCTTCAAAGGTCATCCAGTCCAGCCCCCTGGCAATGAGCTGGGACATCTGCAACTAGAGCAGGTTGCTCAGAGTCCCATCTAGCCTGGCCTGGCATGTTTCCAGATATGGAGCATCATCCCCCTCTCTGGGGACCCTGGACCAGTGTCTCGCCACCCTCGGCATAAAACATTTCTTCCATCTAGTCTAAATCTCTCCTCTTAGTTTAAAACCATCACACCTTGTCCTGTTGCAGCAGGCCCTGATAAAAAGTCTGTCCCCATCATTCTGACAGGGCCCTTGGTGTACTGAAAGGCTGCAATAGTCTCCCTGCAGCCTTCTTTTCTTCAGGCTGAACAATGCCAATTGTCTCAGCCTTTCTCCATAGCAGATGGATTCCAGCCCCCTGTTTTTGTAGCCTCCTTTAGACCTAATCCTTCTTACACTGAGGACTCCAGAACTGGACACAGCACTGCAGGCTGGGTTTCACTGGAGCAGAGGGGCAGAATTGCCTACTTGAAGATGCTAGCCATGTATCCTTTTATGCAGCCCACAATAATTATGTTTGGACAATTGCAACCAATCAAGTCAGCAAGGTTTCTTGAGTTAATAGGTATCTTACTTGAACTGCTAAATGTTGGCAATAAAACTGAGATAACTGGAGCACTTGAGTTGGTGTTGTAAGGATATATTTACTCTGAGGCCAACTAAGGTGTTCAGTGAATCAAAACTCTTGCTAGAATAACAGGAGTATTTTATTATATCAGGGTTGCTCACAAGCTTTGCTTGAAGGGCTGCCAGCTGAGACAGAGTCAAGTCGTTCATGTTCCACTTCTCTCCAGAGAGCTGGGAAGGGAGGAGAAGGAAGAAAATAGGAATGTGAGTTGATAGAGGGTGTCAGAATATATTTGCCTAAACCCTTGTCCCTGCAAGATTAAAAAAAGACAACAAAACAAGTGAAGATCAAGTAAGTTAGGATGGGCAAATGCCTGTTTCCTGTGCCTGGTTGCTTTGCCATGTCTGTCTGTGTCTGTATCTTTGTCCTTTCCTCCTGTGTGCCCGCAGCATGCCAGGAAAACCTGCCACCAGCTGTCTGGTGCCATCCCTGCAAAGACCCAGCAGCTCTTAGAAAAACATTCTTATCTGCTGCTCATCTTTGAAGGCATTGACAGCAGCCATTTCTGCGGCTTGTTAACATCTCGGTCTCTTGTAAGCAAGATTAAATAAAAGCTGCTGACATCTCTGCAGTTTCATGCCTGACCCAACCCAGTGGTGTCATTTGTAGCCAGGAAGGCAAGCAGTGGTTTTCTTAGAATACTAGATGGAAATTCTGCTTTCTTCATCTAGTTCAAGTCAGCTTGGTAATAAGAAAACCTGGAAGAGGAGCCAAAGGACCTCTGGGCTGGTTGTAAAAGAGACTAGATCATATCTCACCTTTTCCTTATTTGAAGTCTGGCTAAGTTTTTGTTAAATGTGCAGGTTAAGACTCAATTTAAGTTGCATCTTTCAGATCTACTGTCAAAACATCTGGTTGTCATTTAGTTTAAAAGTTGCTATATTGTATTTTTAAAAAGGCATTTAAAAAAAATCCATACTCTGCTATAGCCTACTCATCTGTGATACATGGTCAGGTAGAAGGGTGGTTGCTGTTGCTCTGTCTCCACCACCTGGTCACACAGTTCCCTGGATACTTTCTGAAGGGAGGCGGAGCTGTATGACACTTGTCACAAGGAGGTAGGGCCTGGGGTGGGTTGACATTGCAAGCTAGAGAGAGGTGCTTTTACTGAAAGCATTTAAATTGGCCTTAACACACATAATCCCCTCTGCCTACAAGAGGTCTGACCTGCTATGGAAAAAAGGAGGAAGAACAGACTATCTGTAAAGAGCAAAACATCTTATGAGAGAAGTATTGTTTTGGGTTGTTTGGTTGTTTGTTTTTGTTTTTTTTTTATATAGATCCTGAGGGGCAAGAGTGGTCCTTGAGATGATTGTTCACAGTGCTTTGCCACACCCCCTTGTTGGGGCCTCTGCCACAGTATAGTGATGAGTAGTGGCACCAGCTTGATGATTTTTTGCAGAGGGCTTATTATCTTTTAATTTCCTATGACCAGTGGATTTTGACAGCAGTGTTTGTTGTAGATCATTGGTTTTCACCTCTCTAATAGGATTTAGTTAAACTTTTCAGTACACTTCTTTTATAGGGAGAATAAGTCATGTGTCTGTATGCAGGTTGTTTCTAACCTCTTCTTAGCAGCTCACAGTTCAAAAACTTCACCCAAGTCCTCTGGTTTAACCTGGTCCTTAAAATGATGTTTCAGAAGTTTGTTTTTTTTCATGACGGAAGACACTGCATGTTCTCCAGCCATGAGTGTGGGAAGCTTCATGTAGCCAAGGACTTCCAGCCAGCCTCACTTTAAGAGGGTGGTAGTATAACTGTATTTATGAATCCTGATTACAGCAAAGCAAACATAGCTATTGAGAGTCGGAGACAAACACGCAAGTTGGTCTGAAGCTGGTGCTGAGCTGTGGCAGCTTGTGGTAACAGGGGAGCCGGCGCTGGGTGATTGTCCATACAAACCAAGAGAGGATGCTGGTGACATAAAGCAGAGGCTGCCTCTCTAACCACGAGAGGGCTGTCCAGTCTTTGGGTTGTGCTGCTGCTTCCCTGTCAGCGAGCACGTGCACATCCAATGCAATGTTGTGTAAAGCCCTGGTGTAGCTGAGGAGTTGTGCAAGGATCCTGTAAACCCATCAGCAGGAAATCTGTTGGGCTGTCCTTGCCAAGAGCTGTGTGGTGATTGAGGACATAGCTTGACTTGCTGTACGTGTAGCTGTCAAACAACACAGTAGATTTCTGGACTGTATTCTCAAGGATTACTGGTGCTACACAGTAATCTCTTGGAGCTGCTTGCCAGTTCTGGTCAGTCGCAAGCTCACCGCTCATGTTGGCGGTGTCCTGCTCCTGGGCTTGTCAGCCTTTGCAGTTCTTCGCTCCCTCGCCTTTCCCCTCAGTGTAACAAGAACAATCAGCTCGGATGATTAATAAGGGCCTGAGACAAAGCTTCCTGAGGAGGGGGGTTGGAGATGCATGCAGACGACCCAATATGAGTTACAACATGCATTCATCTTTATTCACAACCTTTCTACATTTATAGTGATTCTATAAATAAAACGTGTTTACATCTTTACTATTGGTCAAACAGCAGAGCTACAGAAATAACAGTCATCATCCTCCCCCCGTGTGAAGCTAGCAGTTTCTCAGGCAAAGTTTTGCAGGTGGACAAAGCTCTGTTTTCTACATTCCACAGGAGGGAGGCAGGAATCTCGTATCAGTACTTCGAGGCCTCTTCAGAACAGACTCTCACAGCTTCCTCACAGCCGCTCATTACTCTTAACAACATGGGTTGTTCACTGACAGTAAATCATGACCTTTTTCTGTGAGAAAACCCTCCACAGCTTCCTAAAGCTGGTGAGAAGCTCTGGAGGCAGATGCAATGAGTTGAACTGGTGAGCACTTGATCTCATCCAGGAGTTGGCGGGAGGAGAATCCTTCTCTGAGAACACTTTCGTAATCTTCCTGATGGAAAACAGGGCTTGTTTATTCGTTTTTGCTCTCCTTGGAGGCTATCCATCATCATTCCATGAGTTTTTCTGTGGTGTATGGACAGGCATGTCTAATGAAGTAATGGTTCATGAATGAGTCAAGCTAGCAGGAGGCTGACAAAAGTATTCTTCCCTGAGAGGACTTGTCTTGGACATAGTTGTTCATTTTATTTTTTTGGGGGGGGATTGAGGTTTGCTAAGGCTTATCTGGGCACCAAATGTTAAGGGTTTTCCTGTGTGAACAGTCTGGCCGTAAATCAGCAACATCTACTGAAAAGAGCTTTTTCTTTTCACTTTGTAGAAGGTGCAGGATCTCTGCCATGGCCAGGTGGCTCTGCAACTAAACCTGGAAAACCCAAAGGAAAGAAAAAGATTTCTTCAGTTCGACAGAAGTTTGATGTAAGTGTCCATGTCTCTCAGACATTCTGTTGGGCATTAAGAGCTCTGCACAGCATCTGCTTTTCATTACTATCAGGGATGATGAACCATCAATGTGTGCAGTGATGTATTTGAGTTCTCCACTGGAGCAAGAGCTGGGGGTTATTTTGGAAGCTTCTTGTGAGAGAGTCTGAATGGGTTTTGCCCCCTTCTCAAATGAATTCTTGTTCTGTGATGGCTTTTTTTTTCTAAATAACCTAGTCAGTTCTGAAAAATAGCTATAATCTGTCTCAGAACCAATGGCTGCTCAGAAACAGAGTATGGAAAGTGTACAGGGAGGCCAGAGTATGACATTCAGAACTGGAATTTGGCAGCAGGAACTGGCTTTGTTAGACCTTAGGGAGTCTGTGGAATCATAGAATTATAGAATCATAGAATAATAAGGAAGAACACCTACATTTCAAAGTTGAAAAAGCCTGTATTCCAGGAACCAATAAGGAGTAACTTTAGCTCTGTGGTCATTTTAGTAACACTTTGACAGTGTTCATAGTCTCATTCACCTTTCATAGTCTCTAATATCTTGTTCAATTTGCACATCTGCCAAATTCTTGCAGGAAAAGTGATTTCCTATTCAGGCAATTGGGCAGAATTCTGTGGTTGTGTGATTGCCTCCAGAGGACTCTGCAGTCCAAAGAGTTAGAAGTAAGATGTCCTTTGGATGGTATGTTTTTAGAGGGCCAAGCTGTTTTGGAATTGAAATGCTTTGCAAAGATGCTGCCTTCTGGTGAGTGGCAGAAACGTGTGAGATACAGCTCACTTTGCAACAGAGGCTCTGTGCATCCATCTGGTACTGCCACATGCCTGGTCTATGGGGCTTTGTGCAGCCAGACCAGTGTGGAGCCTGGTGCAAAAGGGGACCAAGATAGGGCTCCGTCTTCCACAGGCACGGTTTATAAGATGGTTCAAACTGAATTAACAGTTTGTTGAAAGGGAGTCTGTCTTCTGCTGAATCAGATTTATCAGGTCTGAGCACATTGTGATCTAGTTTGGTTCTCTGACAAGGCTGAATATTAAACCAGCCAAAAAAACCAAACCCAAGCCCCAAGTTTTTCTAGCTAGATTATTCAGCTGGATCAGCATTTGGGGTGGTAGGATGGATGCCAAAGCCAGCACAAGGGGAGAATGGAGCTGGAGATAGGTGGGCATGTGAACTCCGCTGCTGGTACACAGTGAGGAGTTGGCTTGGGTCGGCTGAAGTGCATTGCGCCTTTCTCGGGGCTCTAGGCCATGCCGCATGTGCTTTGGAGGGACCTGAGCCCAGCTGAAGGCTCCTTGTGTTAGAAACTCCTGAAATACTTCAGTGTCCATAGCTGTGAGCTGAATTCTGATGGCAATCTGTGCTGTCTTTTTGGTTTTAAACTTCACCCCAACTTTTCAGTAGGAAGGAGAATTTGAGGAGTTGTGATGTAGTGCAAGTCCTGAGATTTGGTTTACTCGGGTCCCCCAGCATTACACCATTACATCTCTAGTGTGTCTTCATACAAGCATTCCTGGAATGCTTGATAGTAAACACACTTCATACAGTACTATGATTAACAGGCTTGTCTGGTACTCATGGAATTCCCGAGTTTTGTGAACTTAAAGTGACCCACTTATGATGGGTCAGATTTAACAGCTGTGCATGATGACAGGTTCATTCCAGCTGGCTTCTCCTCTCCCAAAACACAGTCGTCTTAAGAGTTGCTTACATTTGAAGGTCTCTTTTTTTTTTTTTTTTTTTTTAAAAAAAAAACCACACAAAACCAACAAACAAAAAACAAACACACACAACAAACAAGCATAGAGGCATGTAGCTTTCCTGTAATGAAAGCATAAGTCTTCGGAATTACAGGGAGGGAAACCTGCTTTCACATCTGTGGGTGTATTGGTTTTTCGCTCTGAGTTAAATGCCACACTATCCTTTGAGTAAAGCAGGCTTTCTGCCTCTCCTGAAACTGAAGTGTGAGAAATCCACTTTGCTGTATAGTCATTGTTTATATTTAAAGTATGTGCTTGTCTTGATTCCCCATAAGATCCTTACAGCAATTTGCATTCCAGAGCCACTGGTTTTGTGGCTTGAAGAGTTGAGGGACAGAATTTGTGGGAGTCCTTGAGGAGCCAAGGTTGTGTAGTTCCCTTGTGTGTTGGTGCTGGGCCAAGCACATATCTGGGCTCAAGATTGGTCATTCCCATCTGCTTCCCCCTGCCTTTACTTGGATGCTGAGACCTCCTGGGAGCCACCACAAACACTCAGAACTTAAGACATCATCACAGCAAGGGAATTGGAATATATGTGACCTGGGAAAAGGGTTTTGCCCCCCCCTTCTCATATTAATTCCTGTTCTGTGATGGATTTTTTTCTAAACCTAGTCAGTTATGAAAAATATCCATAATCCATTTCAGAACCAATGGCTGCTCAGTAACATATAGTCTTGAAAGGGTGCAGGGAGGCCACAGTATGAAATTCAGAACTGGAATTTGGCTAAGTTGTTGCATTTGAAGCTTTAAATAAATGTAAAAATCAATCACACAAGCTTAGGGTCGTGGTTTTTAATCTTGATGGAAGCTGTGCATTTGGTAAGTAAAATTCACCCTGCTGTACAAGAAATGACTAAGTAGATGACAACTCTTCAGCACAGAAGGAGGTGATTGCAAGATGTGAAAGTCCATAAAATAATCACTGGTCTGGATGGTATGAGCAGAGATAAAATGGACAGTGAGTGACCATACTTGAGGCTTACAGGAGAATTAAATCTAGCAGGTGAGAAGTACAGACCAAACCAGAGGAGATAACTCATGTGGTGCATTGTTACACTGTAGAACTTCTTGATGCCGGATGTTGTGGATACCCAAAGTTTAAGTGGTTCAGGATGCTGCTGGCCAAGTTCATGGGCTGTTTAATAAAAAGGTCACCAACACTGACTCTGGAATTTCTTCAGTTACAAATCTTTGGGAGAACATCCTTGGGAAGATTATCGCTCTGCTTGTCCTACTGTGATATTTTATAGGTGTTTTGCTTTCCAGCTGAAGAAGGGATGTTTGGATTAATGAACCAAAGGATCTGATCAAGTGCAACAGATGGGGTAAACTTTTCACAAAGGAGAAAAAGGATCCTGGGACAAGGATTGTAATGGGAAGAGCTTTAATCTAGATTTGAAGGGGAATAGACATGAAACTGGGCTTGCTATAGAGGAGCCTGGGAGTGGCTTGCTGGTGCTTCTGGGATAGTGTAGTTGTCTTTCAGCCTGCTATCTCAGTGGAGGTGGGGAATGGCCATCCAAGTGGCAGCAAAAGCACAAGGCTCACTGATAGGTTAGTAACCATGGAAGTGGCTGAGAACAGTCAGGCAGGAGTTAGACCTTCTCCCCCCAGAAAGGTTGCAGGAGCATTAACCCAGCTGAAGTGCATATACACCAATCTGCCCAGCATGGGCAATCAACAAGAGGAGTTGGAGGCCATTGTGCAGCAAGAACACTGACATAGCTGCCATCATGGAAGCCTATTGGGATGACTGGCACAACTGGGGTGCTGCAGTCAACCCCTACTGACTTTTTAGAAGGGATAGGTGAGGAAGAAGAGGTATAGGATGGCCCCTTTCTATTAGGGAGATGTATGAATGCCTACAACCTAATTAAAGTGATGATAGGATTGAGTCCCTGTAGGTAAACATCAGGGAGAAGGCCAACAAGACTGGTGGTGGGAGTCTGTTGTAGATCACCCAACCAGGATAAGGAGATGGATGAAATACTCTGTAAGCAACTGGGAGAGGTTTCTTGGTCACTACCACTTGTTCTGCTGGGGAGCTTCAATTTCCCAGATCTCTGCTGAAAATGGAGCAGAGAGAGAATAGTCCCAAAGGTTCCTGGAGTGGGTAGAAGTTAACTTTCTGATGCAGCTGGTGAGGGAACCAGTAAGGGAAGGTACTGTTTTGGACCAGCTGCTTGTGAACAGAGTAGAGAGTAGGACTTGTGGGGGAGATAATGATGGGAGGCTGTCTTGGGCATAGTGATCATGAAATGATAGTTTTCAATTCCTGGGGAGGTAAAGAGGGGAGTCAGTAAAACTGCCACCTTGGCATTCTGTAGGGCAGACTTTGACATGTTGAGGAGACATTGACAAAGTCCCTTCAGAGTCAGTCCTGAGGGGTAAAGGAGTCCAGGAAAGCTGGACATACTTCAAGAAAGAAGGTTCAGGAGCAGCTGTCCCAGAGTGCTGAAAGATGGCAGGTCTTCTCAGTCTTTAGCAGTAGAAATAATTGTTCCTTAGACACCCAGCTCCCTGAGCTGGAAGACAGGGAGAGGGAGCAGAATGAGACCCTCTTAATCCAAGAGGGAATAGTCACCTGCTAGGCCACTTAAACATATACAAGTCTATGGGGCTGGAATGGGTTACACCCAAGAGTACTGAAGGGGTTGGCAGATCTGCTCACCAAACCACTCTCCATTGTTTACCAGCAGACCTGGCTAACTGGGGAGGTCCCAGAAGATTGAAGGGTAGAAAATGTGACTCCCATCTACAAGAAAGGCCAAAAGGAGGATCTGGAGAACTACAGACCTGTCAATCTGACCTTGCTGCTAGGGAAGGACATGGAGCAGGTCATTTTGAGTACAATTACACACCATATACAGAACAACCAGCTGATCATGCCCAGTCAGTATGGGTTTATGAAAGGCAAGTGTTGCTTGACCAACATGATCTCCTCTGGCAAGCTGACCCACCTAGTGGGTAAGGGCTTATTGACAAGCAGCTGAACACAAGCCAGTGGTCAAGAAGGCCAATGGCATCCTGGCTTGCATTAGAAGTAGTGTAGCAAGCAGGAGGTAGATGTCCCTCTGTACTTGGTGCTGTTGAGGTCACATCTCGAGTATTGTGTTCAGTTTTGGGCACCTCAGTACAAGAAGGATATTTAGCTTCTGGAGCAGGTCTAAAGAAGAGCCCCTGGTGAGGGGCCTGGCAGACAAGTCCTGTGAAGAGTGGCTGAGGGAACTGGGGCTGTTTAGTCTGAAGAAAAGGAAGCTGAGAGAAGACCTTCTCACTCTACAACTACCTGAAAGGACATTAAGAGAGGCACGTGCTGGTCTTGTCTCACAGGTAACTAGTGACAAAACAAGAGGGAATAGCCTTAAGCTTCACCAGGGGAGGTTTAAACTGGACATTAGGAAAACTTTTTTTACAGAAAGGGTTGTCAGGTATTAGAACAGTCTGCCCAGGGAGGTGGTTGAGTTACGATCCCTGGATGTGTTTAAAAGCCATATAGATGTGGTGCTTGGGGATATGGCTTAGTGATGGACTTGGTACAGTAGGGTTAATGGTTGGACTTGATGATCTTAAAGGTATTTTCTAACCTAGATGATTCTGTGATTTATATTATGTTCCTGACAGCACCGGTTTCAACCTCAGAATCCACTCTCTGGAGCCCAGCAATTTGTGGCAAAGGATCCTCAGGAGGATGATGATTTAAAGCTGTGTTCTCATACCATGATGCTTCCTACACGTGGCCAGTTAGAAGGGAGGATGATCGTAACCGCCTATGAGCACGGGCTAGACAACGTCACAGAGGAGGCAGTGACTGCAGTTGTTTACGCTGTGGAGGTGAGACCAGGCTGGGCAGCAGTGGTGGTTTCATAGCAGCAGCAAAAGGCCCTGTGTGCAGTAGGGGGAGAGGAAACCTGCTTTGCTAAATGCCCACTTGCCTTGGGAGGGGTAGGATGAGAACCAAAGGGCTTCCAGATCTGCAGCATCATAGATGTCAAGTTGTGGATTTCTGGCTGCAAGTGTTATCTTAGCAGTACTTGCCCATAAAGAACTCGAGCATGCTTGAGTAGCTGGTTTGGAAAATGCTGCTCCTGTCGATTTAAAAGTGGGGGGAGAATGGGAGCTCCATGACAACCAGTTCTATAAAAAATGACCTGTTACAAGTGCGGGTATCTGGTATGGAGGTGAAGTGACAGAATTGGGTGATAATCTTCAGGTAAAGTGCTGGTGTTGGGCCATCAGTGATGCATTCCTTGATATATGCCAGGAATGATACAGCCATTAATAGGAGTGTTGATGTGTGAGAGTTTTCTTGAGTCAGAATTTGGAGGCCAGCCTGAAGTCCCCATCTGGGAGTGAGATCATGTGAAGCAGCAGTTGTCTGCTTGTCTCTTCAGACAGTTGCTTCTCCAGCACTTCACAGGCAAATGAGCAATCTGAAAGAAGCTCTTTAGTGTAGTTTTAGGACCGGTATTTCAGTACAATTGTAACATGTAGTGCCAATTATGAAGCCTCTTACAATTTATCAGGGGGATCAGAGGCTGGGAATTTCCTGGCATTTAAGAAACCTCTTTGACATTTGAAGCAGTGCGTCACATTTTAAGGTACATTTCACAGACTAATGCACACAGTACTCAGCGTCCTCTGTTTCCAACAGTATCAGACAGCAAACTCGTACTGCAGTTTGTCCAGGTCTCAGTTCCCTTATGTCTGCAGGTCCTTGTGATGATCACAGCAGTACTACTTCTGTCTTGCCAATTGTTGAGCCACTTCTCATAGCTGTGGCTTTGCGTAGTGAATAACTCAGCATGTGTACTAAGATTGTTTTTCATTGCAGAACCATCTTAAGGATATTCTGAGTTCTGTGATATCCAGGCGGAAAGCCTATCGCCTGAGAGATGGCCATTTCAAGTACGCCTTTGGAAGCAACATCAACCCTCAGCCTTACCTGAAGAACAGTGTTGTTGCTTATAACAATTTAATTGAGTGGTAAGGAGCTCTTGGCATAATGTTGGTTTTGGATGCAGTTTGCTAGACCTGAAGTTACTTCGTGGTTCAGTTTCCCTTTTTACTCGGTGAGATCTAATTAATAATGGTGTTTAGTGTTCACACACTCAGAACGTATCAGTGCAGGGGATGGATGGCTAAACAGGGATGGAAGAATATGGGGATTTCTCAGCAGTGGAATTTAGAACAATGCAAGTCTCTCTCCCTTGCCTGTGCTTGTCCATCAATTTATGACGGTGGCCCCTGTGCTTCTGAATGTGTTTTGGAAGCAGTGAGTAACACAAAAATTCTGCTGCTCCTGGGGAAGCTGCTTCTGGGCAGAAGAGCCTTGCCTTTGTAGGGGCACTGCTTTTGTCTACAAGAATGAAGTGTTGGTGAGGACCTGCAGGACACTAACATCCTGTCATTGCATCTGAATGTATTTATGGTTCCTTGGCACACCTTTCCAGTTAGCAGAACTTCAAGATCATCTTGCTTTCCAAAGTCCCAGAGTCAAACAGCTCATGCTGTGCATCTGGCAGTGTGTTTATTGAGAGGACAGTTGTGCTTTGTCTGATGTTATTCTAGCTGTTGACAGGAGGTTGTGGGTGGTTTAAGATTTGATTACAATACTCCCAAACACTACAAGTGCAGTCTACTCCAGAAGCCCTAATGACTGATGTCTTTAATGTTGTGGGTGCCTTCATTTTTGTGGTGGATAGAAATTATTGCCTGTAAATGACAAAAGTTGCCCAATCAAGATCTTTGAAGCATGTTGAGGATGGGTTTGCACTGTTTTTATTAAACTTGAATTTTAAAGATTATTTTAACTACAGCTGAAATAATTTTATGAACATAAAAGCAAAGGCAATTGATACAGAAAAGCAAACCCTGGGGCCAAGCCTCTGCTGTATGCAGAACTGGTGCTGTTTTCCTGACTGGAAAGTTTTACTTCCTGCTTTGCTGACAGCCCTCCAACCTGTGTAACATCCTCTGCTGGTCAGAGTCTTGCTCCCCAGCCCCCACCTGATGATGCTGAGCAGCAGGCAGCTCTACTTCTGGCATGCTCTGGGGACACCTTACCAGCATCCCTGCCACCAGTGAACATGTATGACCTTTTTGAGGCGTTACAGGTAAGCTGTTCATGTTACACTGTCTCACAGGCAGCACTGTCCCGCCTACCATCTACCAGTCTGATTTGATTTACATGCATGGAGAGGGATTTGAGTTGTTCTACTGTCTATTTCCTTCTTTCCCTCAAATTTATAATGGTTTGGCTTTGACTTGTTCCCACTATTGAGTAATGGTTAACATACAGTCAGCTAATGGTTTAACGCCTGTTCTGTTCCCTGTAGTCAGAGTGTTACAGAGGAAATTCCTGTCTCTCTACTATGTAAGAAGGGTGGAGTCTTCCTCCATAGCAAAACTGAATTGATTTTATCAGAACTGAGCTAGTCTGAGATTTTGACAGAGATGCAGCAAAATGAGTTGCCTGACATGTCCCTTGTTATTCCTCATATTCTACCTGGGTACTTGGAGGAATACTTGGTCCTGGCCTGCAGGTTGCTGCAGTGGGTTAGTTATGATCACCCTAACCCTGAGGGTATATCTAATGTAGGCTGGATGAGTCTTCCCATGGAGATGTACATTTATGGTTCCCTCTTTCTGACAGCTCTGGGGACATTTTGAATGTCTAAAATTAGCTGTGATATATTCACCCTTGAACTCTGGTGTTGTGAATAGGCCTTAGGATGTTTCAAGGCTGTGGAGGTAGCTGTAGAAGCTGTAATCGAGCATTCCTCTCATGTTTACTCATCTAGAATTGTTGTTCATAAGATGTTGCTGACAAATTGCTGTTTGTCACTGCAAGAGCAAAATGATGATTTCCTTACTATGCCAGTCCCTTATGGAACAGACAGCTGTTCTGTGCTGGCTGGTGTGGCAGTACTGGAAAGCTGCAGCTCTCCTGCTTCGTGTCAGCCTGCATTCCTGCTCTGCAGGGCTGGCACTGAGCCCCCTGTAGGAGGGAGAGGTTATTCCATGGGCAATGTGGAGAAAAGTGCATGAAAGCATGAAATATCTTTTGTGATGTGTATCTCCAGGTTCACAAAGAAGTTATTCCTGCACACACTGTCTACGCTCTAAACATTGAGAGAATTGTCATGAAACTCTGGCATCCAAACCACGAGGAGCTACAGCAGGATAAAATCCATCGCCAGCGCCTGGCAGCCAAGGAGGGCATTCTGTCCTTCTAGAGCTTAGAAGCTGGGTAGCCATGCCAGGCCTCAGGTGGCTGCACTGCTGTTCCTTGGACATGACACTCAGATGCTTCTTACAAATCTGTGTCAGCATTTCAAGGATGTTGTAAGTTATGAGTCAACTTTTCCTATGGAAATACGGCTGAGTCGTGTACACTCTCTCTGCTTCCCCAGAGTCGTGTGCCACAGAGTGCTTGCAGCAGTCCCACAGAATTGTAAAGCAGAAACAAAAGACTTGTTTGCAAAGACTGTGGGTTTTTTTTTAGGGAAAATAAACATAAGGGTGGAAAGAGTTGGTTTAAAATAAGTTGTATTTGCATTGTTCTTGTGTGAACATGACCCTTCCCCCTCAACCATCCCTTGTGGGTAGTTTCCCTTCTGAGCTCATTCTCCAGGGACCTTGCTTAACTTCTGTTGCAGTTGGTGGGATCCTTTTCCATTCACTTAACTGAAAACAGGGTTGGCTTTTGTGAAGGTGAGCAATTCTGTAAGCTCACATTGTTCCCCCTTCTACAAGGGGGAGTTCTGATTAGAAACTCTGAGAAAATAAGGCAGAGGTCCTTCCTAGCCTGTCTTGTGAAGGTGTGTGCTGTTGTAAGACCAGAGGAGATGTGCAGCATGAACAAGGTGTCTCATTGCTTCACTGTAAATTTGTATGGCCACCCCTTTCCATGTGGGGATACAGATCACTGTGTAAAAGGAGACATTCGCTTGCTGTGCTTCAGATACTCTGCTGGCTTTCCATGTCAGCTGTGTGCTCCTCATGCTGAAGAAAACAGAGTTATAACATGAGAATTCTATTAAGCCTATTCTATGAGCCTTGGATGAAAAGTTGACCCCAATGGCTTTTACATGGTAGTTTTTTTAAAAAGCAGCATCAAACCTGAGTAACTATATGTGGTGAGATCATCATGTCACCCCAAGTACAGACTCTGGGGTGTGGGAGGGGGATTTCCCAGATAATTGTTATGCTTCTGGTGTAAAATGAAAGCATTAGGTTTGTTTGCTAGAAACTTTGGGGCAGCTCTGAGGATTTCAGCTCTGAAACAAGCATGCAGCCTCTGACAGCATCACAAGTGAGTTCTGAAACTAAATACTGAGCATGGCACAAGAAGCGCCACTCTCTCCTGTTTGCCTGTGCTGGGGGAAGGCTCTGCAGACAAAACATGTTCTGAAGAGCTGAGTCGTCTGTTTCCCACTGAAAAAGGGGTTATTCAGGACACCTGCTAGACAACAAAGGTTTGAATAAGGAAATCCTGTCAGCCCTGTTTCGCAGCTCGAAAAACTGAAAAGGACATTCTCAGTGCACTTCACCACAGTGTGAGATCTGAGAGAAGTGGTGCTTCATAAAGTTCTAGGGCAGTGTAGTTGGAAGAGGGGTATCAAGGCTAAACCAGAATAGAAGAGCTAAGTTCAGAGTGGGTTGTCTGTCTCCAGAAACAAGAACAGAGAAGCTATGGTGTTTCCTATTCCAGTGTATGGCCATGTTGACAATGAAGATGATCAGGCATCTCATCAGAATTTCTCATGTTCTGTCTGTGGCCTTTCAGCTTTTCCTCTGTGTCTCTTTCTGTGGCTGCCCATCAGAGAGTAGCAGATAATAGTATGATCTTCCTTTTGCCTGCTCTCCAGGATGTACAAACCTGCCTCTCTCAGCTTCTTCATATACAATGTGTGTTCCAGCCCAAACTATCTTGATGGCCTCCACTGTACTTGCTCTCATATGTTACTGTCCTTGTGATGGACAACCCAAACTGGAACGAGCATTCCAAACAGTCTTGAGTGCAGACTAGTGGTGCAGGATCCCTCCCTGAGTCCTGCTAGTGGTTGGCCATTGCTGCACAGATGAGCTGCTGCCTCCTGGCCTGCACACCCACCCACACTTTGAGGTCCTTTCCTGCAAACCTTTTTCCTTGCCTGTTGTCTCCAGCCTGTTCTGCTGCAGAGTGTTGCTCCATCCCAGTGACATGGCTGTGCATTTGTCATTGAACTACTTGAGTTTCGTAGCTTATTCCTCCAGTCTGTATAGGTCCTTCTGAATAGCAGCTCTGCCCTTCAGGGTATGAACCACTTCTCCCAACTTGGCATCATCTGCAGCCTTGCTGCCCATGTGCTCTGTTCAGTCATCCAGGTCAATAGCAAAGATATTAACATGTAAGAAGCTTCAGTATAGTGACACTCTATATGGTCCCCGTGCGGTGTGCCGCTAGGAACCAGCAGCCAGCTCTTGGAGACCTGCCCTGAGAGCAGGGTGATGGTACAGATAGGCATTGCTGTTAGGCTGGTGGTGCTAACTGTGACAAGACAAACATCTGTCTCACTGTGGTAATTGTCCTTCTAAATTGATTAAAATTGCTGAACTTTGAAGAGACAGCTCAAAGTAGCACTGAAATTAGTTTGGAAGGGTCTGTCTTCTGCTCCACGATCCACTAAGAACCTGCTTAAGGAACTACCACCAGCAGCACCAGAAAAATACATGTTCTAGTTTCTCAATAGAGAAATAGTAGGGACTTTGTGCCATCTTCCTCCCACTTGACCTCCAGGAAACCTCAGGCAAAGGGAGGAAAATTAGGAAATGAGACTGCCTGCATTTAAGAAGAAACCATACACAATGAGGTTGTGTCCTTCACTATGAATGTGCAAGAGTCTCAAACTGGGATTGCAGAAATATTCTGCTGTCCAGCCAAGCAAAAACAATGCTAAGAAAGGAGCCCTTTTGCACTCCTGGGTGAAAGGAAGCATGTTGGCTATTATTGCAGTCCAATCTCATCAAAGTCCCCACAGAGAGTGGCTGTTTCCCTAGTTCTGAGAATGCAACTGCAGAGAGGGGATGGTGGTGTCTGGTCCCTCTCAGGGACTTGTAGGTGAAGATGGGTGTGTCTTCCTGGCCTAAAATGACAAATGGAAGGGTTTACAGTGGTGCTGTAGCAGTAGCATGATACCATCAAGAACTCCCAGCAAGAGGCACAACTCCTGCTGCTAGAGGAGGAGGGCTTTTTCAGCCTAACTTAAGCAGGTGCCTAGAAGAGGACAGTGTTTCTTAGAAAACATTTTGAAAAGTTTGCTTGTGGCATTGCCTTTCTTCACCAGTGTGATTAATGATGTGGTCTTGTTGGCAGGATGAGAGGAAGAATTCACCATCCTGCCTTGCAGTTACTGCAGAAAGACACTGTGTGGCTGTGCTTGTAGCCTAGGGCAGGGTGGGAAGCCAGGCAGTGTCAGGCCAGTCCTCATGTCTCTAAGGTCAGGATTCACCAAACCTTGAGGCTAACAGATGTCTCTGTGCTCCAGACACTGAGCTGAAGGAACTGTCACCTGCCTGGTGCCCTTGGGCATAGCAGCAGAGTTATTGCAGTGTGCAAAGCCAGAGCACAAGCTGCAGTGTCTGCCTGCCTCAGGTGGGCTGAGACCTTGGGTCACACTGAGGTGAGGGCTCTTCAGCTGCCTTCAAGATGTGGCATCTTCTGAGGAGTCCTGTGTGTGTCCTGGGCATCCCCACACAGGCATGGCTTCACATGGGGTTATGTAGTAATGACAGGAACATGGTGCAGATTTCTTCTGGGTCAAGCACAGGCTGCTGCCCACCACTGAGCTGCTGCTGTAACCTGCAGCCAGCTCCAAGTTTAAGGTCCAAGGTCCTAATTAGGTCATTAATTGCTAGGTTGTTTTTTTTTTTCTAGATCACAAAAGGCAGAGGCAGCATCAGATTATAAATGAACATAAAACTTCTATAAGACTAATTTTTCACCAAGAATTGCATCCAACTGAAGGGGTTTTTTTAACATTTTGATTCATTTCTTGCCAGGAAATGAGTTTGTGTTTCCAGATACCACTGGCTGATGGGGGTTTTATGACTGCAGACTATCATCAGTCTGAGGATGCTCAGGTGGAGTACTGGAGGCTTGCACTTGAGCCCTTGTTCTGCCTTAGGGCCACTTAAGTGAGGGCAAAATTTCCTGCAGTTGAGCATCATGAGCTGCACCCATGAGGTCTTCTCAGAGCCTTGACCTCCCTGCACTGGGTACAGTGTGTGGGAAAAGAACTAAGACTGACACTGCCTCAGGGCTTTGCTTTGTTTGGGCTGGTTGGTCCTAGTGGAGCTGCTCCTGCTGCCCAGCCTGGCAGCAGGCCCTTTGCCACACATTCTTGGGAGCTGTGCCTAGGACCAGGTCTGGGTGCCCAGCTGCGAGAGTGCTCTGCCACTTGTTCTGCTCCACCTGGATCTGATGCCTGGGTAAGCCCTCAAGAAATCTTCTGTGAAGAGAGTTTCATCAGAGGCTGGCAGGCATCAGCTTAGTGACTGCCTCACAGTGGACACACACACACACGTACACGTACACGTACACGTACACGTACACGTACACGTACACGTACACGTGTGTGTGTGTGTGTGTTTTGTATTGCTTCCATTTCAATTTCTGGAAACAGTTTCCCATCAGTGGGTTCTGTTATGTCTTTGTTAAATTTAAAAGTGCTCAATCAGATACTGGCTTCAGTGCAGTGACAGCCACTTCTCTTTCTTCTTATCAAAATGGAGTTTCAGAAGGATCTGGGGTTGCTTTTGTCCCACAGGGAGGGCTGCTCAGCTTGCCAGAGAGCAACCTGTAACCCCTTTCAGTCCTTTGAAGGATTGGTGTGTTTTGGCATGTGCAGGCAGTGCTCCTATCCAAGTCCTGGCAGCAGTGCATGCAGGCAAAGGCCCTTTCTTCTCTTTCCTTCCTCCACATGTGCAGCTGGCCAGCTCCTTCTCATGTGCCCAGAGGCTGTCCCAGCTGAGCAGCCTTTCCTGGCAGTCCTTGAAGTTGTCTTCCTGCCATAGATAATCACAGAAGAGCCTCCTCTAGGTCTTTGCTGTAGGGAACAGTCTCCCAGATAGTCTTACTTGTATTTTGCAAGGAGGTGCTTCAGCTGGAGTTTGGCAGAGGCAGTGGTGGGGGGGTGTGTCTGTGTACTGTAGGAGGTTGGCACAATGCCCTTCTGTGAACTGTAGGCCTTTTCACATATTAATATTTTATTACACTCTATGAAATGCCAATTGTCACAGATACTCTGCTTTTGGGAATAGCAGATGTTTTTCCACTGAAACTTTCATTTCTCACTAATATTATTTTCCCATCAGAAAGAACTCATAAGGCAGCTCAGCCTTTGCCTCCAGTCTGTCCAATATACTCACCGGAAGATTGTTCCAAGATGCCAAATTGCTTTTTAACTCTACGATACAGTTGCTGAATAGCTCCCTAATAAATGGCTTCAGAATCATGCTTATCCCCCAGCTTATTCTCTCTTCCTATCCTCACTGCTGGGCTTTTGAAAGCTGGGGGAAGATGATAAGAGCAGGGCTCTGTCAGTGTGTGTCTGTCCCTGAGGCAGGGGGACAGAGCAGAGCTTGGCTTTGTGTCCCTTTCACAGCCCTGCTTGTTCCTGGGCTTCAGCAGCTGCAGGTCAGGAAACTTGATGGTGGCAGTGATGAAAATGGCACTTTCTGTGTTAACAGGTCACCCTGGTCACCAGTTTTCCTGCTCCTGGAACCCTGATGTGTGAGTTGTGGATGTAGTCACAGCTTTGGCATTGTAGAGAACAGGTCTGTGTCCTGGGTCAGCTAAAGTGGCCTTCTCCACCTCAGTGCTGGTCCCTGCATGGGGCTGATCCCATTAAAATGAAACCTGTTTCCACAGCCAGAAACTAAACAAATAAAGCAAACAAAGGCTGAAGAGTGTTGTTCATACAGAGCAGCACAGCCAGCTGGAGAGTTTACCTTTAAATACCAGTTAGCAACTTGTGGGGCTGGCTTGCATGTAATGGCACCTGCATTAACCCTGAGGGACAACCCCCCTGCTGGAGCCTCTTTGTGGCCTGTCAAGGTCTTGCCCCAGAGGGCTATTGGCATCACAGGCATTCCCCTCCAACTTGGGCCTGCCTTGCCCTCAGGTGCCACGGTCACCTGAGGAGCCACTTGGTCAGCATGCTGAGCTTGCTCAAGAGGTGCCATTTGCAAGCTTGCCACCTTCCCTGCTGCAGGGGCTGCCATGGGGTGGCACTGGACATGCAGCACCCAGGGACGTGTCCCATCTTGCAGAAATTATGCAAAGGCATAAAACAAGGAAAGCCCAGCCACTTTCCTGGCTCACAGTTATCCCCCTGGGCTCTTGCTGGCTCCTGGGAAGGC
>VYZU01073088.1:0-65762 GCA_013401355.1 Ceyx cyanopectus | reverse complement strand
CCCGCCGTGCTCGCGGGGCAAGCAGCTGGGGGACGCTGCGTGCGGCATGTGAGGCTGCGAGGAAACAAAGCCGAGCCCGCGGCTAATTTTAGGCCTGGCAGTCTTCAGGATGTTCTGGGCCGTCATTTATCTTTAGCTTTTCCCACTCTTTGTCCTTTACGGTTGTACTCTCAGAATCATGGAAGGGTTTGGGTTGGAAGGGACCTTTAAAGGTCATCCAGTCCAACCCCCCTGCAGGGAGCAGGGCCATCTGCACCCAGAGCAGGGTGCTCAGAGCACCAACCTCCCCTGGGATGGTGCCAGGGATGGGGCAGCCACCACCTCTCTGGGCAGCCTGGGACAGGCTCTCACCACTCTCTGAACCTTCTCTCTTTTAGTTTAAAACCATCACCCCTTATCCAGTCACAACAGGCCCTGATAAAAAGTCTGTCCCATTCTTTCTGATAGGCCCCCTGAAGTCCTGAAAGGCCACCAGAAGATCTCCCTGGAGCCTTCTCGTCTCCAGGCTGAACCCCCCCAAGCTCTCCCAGACTGTCTCAGCAGAGGGTTCCAGCCCTCCCAGCATTGCTGGGGCTCCTCCGGCCCTGCTCCCACAGCTCCCTCGCTCTGCTGTGCTGAGGCCTCCAGAGCTGGACCCAGCCCTGCAGGGGGGTCTCCCCAGAGCCCTGGGAGAAGAGGGGCAGGATTCCTCCCCTCGCCCTTTGACCACAATTAACAGCAAGATTTAAACATTTTGGAAAGCCACTGTAGTCTTTCTCTCCATTCTGCATCTCTGCTGGTGTTTTCCTCACCCTTGCATGGAGAAGGCAGCAGGATACCCATCACAACACCACAGCTGGTTCCCAGCCCCAGGGGCACCACGCAGCCTCCTGCCCACGTGGTATGGCTGAACATAAATACCAGCTTCTGGAGGAACGTGTCCTTCATGCAGCCATACAACATGACCTCTTCCTCTCACTTTGCATTCCAGCTGTCTACCCCAATGCTTGCACAGAAATGAATAATCTCATTTTCTTTGCTTTTTAGTAATTTTTTTTTTGCAGGAGAAAGGGAGAAACCTTGATTAGACAGACATGGCTACTTAAAAGCAGTCTCTAGCAAGTCCATTCTCTGATGAAACAACTGGGGCAGAATGGCGTTCTGTTAATGTTACATTTAGTCATTAAAAATGTGCATTTGTGATTCTAAAAGCTGCTAGAGGCAAAACACAACAGAGAGATACATACTCAGATTTACATTCCCTTTCCAGCCTGGTAGACGTCGTGAAACTAATATTAACATCCCTACCTTTCATATACATTTATGGGCAAACATACACTGAGGAATAACCACCACTACTGTACACAGTTGAATCTTCTTTCAGCAGAGGAATAACTGCCTTTTGAAAAACCTGAATAATTTAGCATCAGAACAGTGTGAAGTGTGTAAAGATACTTTTATATACTACTGCATCTAGCTCCGGGGTACAGCACGGGGGGTGTCCTCATCTTAAAGCAACAACACGATGGCTTTGGGCAGCAAGTGCACACAGCTCAGAGATAAAACAAACAAAAATACTTAACTGGACTGCAAAAGCTCTCTCAGTGGTAATAACACCTGATCCGAGTGAAAACAACAACAAAATATTATACAACTATACAGTGGGATCTTAAATGATGAGGAGCTACAAAGGTGTTGCTCCAATTTGTTCATTCTCATAATTTATTTGTATTAGAGGAACATAAAGAGCTTTTAACCACAAATCAGAACTGCACTGGCCTGAGCACTGCATGAATAAGACAAGGACAGTCCTTACATGATCTTGAAGTCTAGAACTCCAAGAAAAAAGATGAATTTCTTATGGAATAGGAGGTGAGATTAAAGAGTAAAATGCTCACAGCCACTGTAGGAAATTCTGTGTATTCTTCTCTCAACATCTGCTTAGCTAAAAAAAAAAAGCCAAAAAATAAAACAAAACGACCAACCAAAAACACCATCCCACCAAGACATGGGCACTAAACACACAGCCAGACTAAGGGGGTAGCAGGAGAAATAAGCACTCATTATATCTTCTGCATTCCAAATGCTTTCTGCTCTTTAGTGTTCTTATTTCTTTCTCTTTTTTTTTTTCTCCTAAGCAGTGAAAGAAAATGTGAAAAAAAAGGTCCAGGTACTAAGAGAAATAAAGCTGTTTCCTACCTTCTATTACCTAGCTTTTAGTATTTTTGGTGTCTAAAAAAAAACACCCACTGGGAAATAATTAAAGGTTTAAAAAGACAAAAAAAGCAACTTGAAAGGCTCAACATAAGTAAAAGCAAATGAACTTGACAGGCACAGTCAAAACCTGTGGCCACACTACCCAAGACTCTCCTTCACCACCAGCAGCCAGAAAAAAACCCCAAATCTCAAAGCTGGTTTTGTTCCATCACCCAATCTTTGCCTTGCTTCCAGACTGTGGAGACCAAGAACAGAAAACTGTCCGTGGTTTTTCCAGTAACAGTTTGCAAATTTCACAGCCCAGTTCAAATAACTTCTGGCAGATTTCTTTTTTATTTCTAGAGCTCCTCGGAGCAGGGAACCTTTAATAATTTGCTCCCGCAGTGCCAAGCAGAATGCCAATGTGAAAAAGAGAAAAATAAAAGGAAAAAAATAAAAAGGAAAAGCCACACGGAAAGGAACCAACGACAAAGTGGGGAAGTGGGAAGAAGTGGAAAAACCCCAAAGCCTAAATGAAGGTGAGGGAACACATGACAGTAAGTGGGTGAGTAAAAAAGGCCCCCCCACACGTGCTCAGCAGCGATGACCTAACGGTCTCTTCTGATTTCACAGCTCAGGGGCTCCTGGCACATCCCTGCCCTGTCTGCAGCACCTCCTGGCTGGGGAGAAACGTCTCCATCCGCAGCTCTGCTGCGGGAGAAAGTGGCTCTTTAGGCTACTGAAAGACAGTAATTCACAAGGCCTGAAATCACTCTGGGCTTTGTTGCTGAGGAGAGCAGAAACAAACTCACTGCTCTCCTCCTGCAGTGGTTTAAAAGCGCAGTGCAATTTCAAGGGCAGATCAAAGTGAGACTAATTATTTCCTTTCTGCACATCCTATAACTAAATGTAACAGGTCACTAGGGAAGGGTGAAACAGAAGACGAATGTATTTGCACACACCAACAACAAACACTAAGAAACAAGGACGTTATTTATACAATAAAAAGATGCATAAGGGAAAACATCAAAGCCCGTATTAAATATACAAACCCACAAATATATCACCAGTGGTGCCTAAATAACTAGGGAAATAAACTGGCTGCTCTCTTTCTCCACACTTCAAATTAAACCCAAGTGCTGAGGTGGTTAAATCCTTCAGGAGCCTTTAGCACTACTGGTCATGAGGGTTTGATAATTCTAGTATTGCCCACTTGAAGTTAATCCCAAGAGTAAAAAAAAATACATTTCAGTCTTTTACTGTTGTTTAGAAACGTTTGAGTTTACTAAGACCATATACTAAAGGTTTAGGTTACAGAAAGGAAAGCTAGAAACATGTTTATGTATTTTTTAAATGAAACTTGACATTCTTATTTACATTTTTACTTACACAGTTTCGGGAGTCAAGAGCTTTAAAATACTCCAACTATCAGGAGAACTGGAGGGTGGTCAAGAATACAATTTGTCTGTAGAAACTTGCAGAAGCAAATAGCTCCTGCTCTGCTCTAACTCCTCTCTAGGAAACTTCAACAGGGATATTGTGCTTATGTTACTGTTCTGTCTTTTTCCTCGGCTGCTTCACCTGCTAGTCTAGAAATGGAAAGCTTTTTTTGAGGGAAAAGGAACCCCAGTGTACAATGTTTTGTCCACCTGTCAGCAACTGCAAAAGCAGTCTCCATGGCATAGCCTCGAGCATTCCTACTTCAGCCAGCACTTCAAAGTACCTACAGGAGGTAAAACCACCCCAGCATAGTCTCCTCCAGACAGCACATGATTCACAGAAGCATCTCTCAAGGCTGAGGCAACTGTGCAACTTGTGATAAGAACCATTAAACTCTCCAGGATTCAAGAGGGGGTTTTGGTGTCGAAGCAGCACTGCTCTTTGTTTTGAGATCTTCTTGGACAATATGCTTTTTTTTCTCCCAAAGGGCCAAAGAGGTTCCTTGGAATACAAGGGGAAAGGGGAATGGGCCTTTTCAAGTCAGAGAAGAGGAATTCTTGAGCAGAAAGAGGGCAGGTACCTGAACAGGACAGAGGAATGGCTGTGGCTGCATGGAGCCTGGAGCCACCACCACCAGCCGGGCCTCCAGCAGTGCCAACTGTCTGGTGGTCCCGTGGGAATAATACTCTGCAGATTTCCTGCTCTTTTCTCCCATTCCCAAAGCCTTAGGGAAGGCTGTCTCCTGGCTCCCAGCCAGGGAAGGTTGGGAGGAACGCAGAGGGAGGGCTACAGCCTGGCACACCTCAGTTTCTGCAGGAGCAACCCCAAGCTCCTCTGTTCCTACACGCAAAGAAAGGGCCTTTTATTTGCTTGACAGAGCTGGCTCAGTGTAGCTAACGTGCTCCCTTTCACCCTGCCTTGTCTAGCAGCACAGATACGGGGATTTCTCACCCACACGGCACTCAAATGACTTTCAGACCTCTTTGTTGGCTTGTCATTTTTTGGTAGCTTTCGCACCCCGATGGAAACAAAGCAGAGCCGAAGCCCGAGAAGCGAAGGCTCCCTCTCCAGACACGTCTAGACTCCCCGTTCAACAAGGCACAATATTTTTGAACTCTCTAACCTTTACATGGGAGGTGACCAAAGCCAGCTCAGACAGACTAAACTGACACACCGCCAGCTAATACCCTGAACACCTTAACATGCAAATAGCTCTAATCTTATTAACAGTGATGCAATTCGCCCTACCGCAACAGCCAGGGGGGAGGGGAACCACAACACACCACTGACAGACAGTACAGGCTCATCAGGCAAACCAGGCTGGAACACTGATCAATTCTTTCCATTTTGCAGTTAAAGAAGCGAAAGAATTACGAGTATTTATGATTTATTTTTTTTTCTTCTTCTTTCTGAAAACCATATTGAGCCTGTTAAAAGGCTCTATCCAGGCTAGGCGTGGGAGGTGAAGAACTGCCACCATCTCCCCAAGACATGACTAATAAAGATTTGGTAAGTCAGGAAGACAATGCCAAGTCTTTCCTCATACTGGGATGAAAGCAAGTATGTAGGAAGGTAGGCACAGCATGCCATGCTCATGCTGTACCCACCACTATAAAACAGGCACCTCGCTAACTTAGATGAAGCAAACAATGTAGAAATGTAGAAAAAATGAAGTTCTTTGGCTCTTTGCAAGATACTTTTGGGACCTGGCAGCTCCTACCTCCAGTGTGGGACAGCAGGAAACCTGCAACCCATGTAATGGAGGAGCTGGGCAGCTGTGAGACAGTTCTGCTTGGAAGAGGGATGGTGCCACCGATGGGGTGAAGCTCACACACCACCTGACTCAAATCACCTAAAACCTGCTCATTTACAATCTGTTGAAGTACAGCTTTGATTTCCAGTCCTTCAGGGCACACACTCTGGGTACATCATTGAGGACTGGAGAAGATTTCCTTACTCTCATGGGATACTTGTATCCAGTATCCTGGAAAAATAAAGCTGCCTTGGATTTCCACATCCCCTTCCAGTGAGTGATTTCCACATTCCTTCCAAAGACTTCCAAGTCCTGAGTCTGGCCCTCAGTGGAAATCACAGAACCACATAGAGTGGTGGGAGTTGGAAGGGCCTTCTGAAGATGCTCTGGTGCCACCCTCCTCCATCCAGCAGGGGCACCCAGAGCAGGGGGCCCAGCAGTGCAGTGTCCAGGGGGGTTGGAATCTCTCCAGAAAAGGAGACTCCACAACCTCTCTGGGCAGCCTGGGACAGGCTCTGACACTCTCACAAGAAAGAAGTCTTTCCTGATGTTGAGGTGGAACTTTCTGTGTCCCAGTTTGTGTCCGTTACCCCTTATCCTGTTGCTGGGCACCACTGAAAAGAGACTGGCCCCATCCTCTTGAACCCCAACCTTTAGATACTGGTGAATCTTCTTCAGGCTAAACAGCCCCAGGGCTCTCAGCCTCTCACCCTAAGAGAGATGCCACAAGTGAGGCTGCCCAATTCCAAGCCTGTGACTGTTCACATTTCCAGATACCCAGTTCACCCCTCTCCCAGGAGAAGAAATGTAAGACCAGCCAGGGCTATCAAGGTATGAAAAAGGACACTGCTAATAGACTGGTTTCTACTCTGAGGTATCTATGGATGAGCTGGGCTGCAGCAATACAGAAGCCCTTTGGCCATGCTAACAAGCAAAGGCCTATGGGGGAGAGGCACTGCTGGAGTTTTGGAAGCTATTTACTGTGGTAATCTGCAACTGGTGTAGAGCAGCATGTAGAGCAGGAATGTGGCAAGTTGACAGCAAGCAAGTAGCAAGCTTCTACTCTTTTATTGAGGCTTGCTCAGCTGGGCTCCCTTATGCAACCACCACAGGAGCAAATTCACCATGGGAGGCAAGAGGAAAAAGAGACTGAATTATCTTAAACCCTGCAGAGCTCCTTCATTCTCACTTTGCAAAGTGCAGCCCTGAAGCACGGATCCTATCATATGAAAGACCTGTCAAAAAAACCCACTTAATTATTCTAGAAACACTAGGGCATCATCAAACATACATATGCCTCCAGATCACAGATGATTGTTAAATTAGGACAAGTGACATCTCAAAGTAAACCAAAACCAACCATGCCACCAAAACTCAAAGCCCTACAGTCCACTGTCCCAACCAGATGCACACAGACCCACGTTTCTGTCTGGTTTGGATCATAAAGGTGTAACTATGAACCTATCCTCAGCCAAGCATTCCCATGCCATGACAAAAACTGCTAATTAACCTTAAATGTGGAAAACCCTGGTTTTTCACAAGTGAAAGGATGGAGCAGCCCCTGTAAGTGAGCTGGGTTTTGCTACTGATGGATTGAGATGAGGGACCTGGTGACAGCCATTGGCCAAAGGGCCAGCAAGAATGTCAGCTGTTCAGAGAGACGTGTGGGTCATAAGGATATGGAAAAAACCTCCAGGGTGAGAGGTTGCAGTGGATCACAGAAAAGATCAATTCCATTAACAAAACAATGAAATTCTGCCATTGTGAGGCACTTGGTGCAGTATCTACACCATGGTTTGTTCTTCCAGCTGACCAAAACTGCAAGTCTGCAGAATCTTGCGTGGCTACTGCTAGTCCAGTGCTACCAGTTCCAGACTTTCCCAGTCTCCAAATTACTGCTGAGTGTCTCTGAAGTCCACAAGCTGGCCATCATTCCTGTTTCCATTCAGATTGCTTTGTAAGGGCTTCTTCCTGCAGCATCTGAGCGTTCATGTGGAACACACTGCGTCTTTATGTTGGTTTTAGTCTCAGAATGAGCTGGCAAACAAAGTGGGAAATCTGAGTGCACAGTGGAGCACTGGAACAGCAAGACAGGAGTTCCAGGATTTTCTTCACAGCCCTGCAGACTCCACAGAATTTAAACCCAGCTCAAATGGCAATGCTGGAATAGGAGAGTGAAAAAAAAAAAAGAAGGGACAGGAGGGCTTCCAGTTACAAGCCCCACCTTCAAATTGCTAGAAAGACTTGGGTCAGTCATTCCAAGTCAATAACCTAAGACCCCTAGTGCAGAGCTTCGCCCAAGGAAAGAATTTTGCTCACGTCTTTTGCTCCTCTTCTTTGGCTCTGGCCCCAGCACAGCACTGCTGACTGTCTAGCTCCCATGCACTGGCATGTAGAGACAGGAAACTGGAGAGGCACCACACGACTGGGAACACAACTGGTGCCAGCACAGTGACAAAGAAGCAGGAGATGAGAGATCTCCTCTGTAACACCCCATGACCACGCTCAGCAAATTCAAGTGGATGATCACCTCTGTGCCAGAGAAAAGATACACTAAAAAAAAAAAGCAAATGTTCTGAACACTGTTAGAGGAACTGGGAAATTTTGTGCTGTTTTCCTTCACACTGCTGGCTCATTTTGGGTACTGACTGCAAGGTAGATGGACCAGAGCTGTTCTAAATTGCAAGCACTGGTGCATGCCAAAGTTATGACATCAGGAAAATAACAGGAACTGAAGAGTTTAACAGCACTGTTACCACTAGTCCTGCAGCTCTGAAACCTGCCAGTGATGGATGGCCAAGTGCAGAGGAACCACAGGGACCACCAGATGAAGGAGAAAAGAGATCCAGGTTCTCAGAAAGCCTCTAAGATACAAAAGGTCTTTTTCTGTCCATTCAGGCAATTTTCTTGGAAGGCTAGTGAGTCATTCTGATGCACAGAAAATGTGCTGTACCAGTGACCCAAAACTGGCATAGCCCTGCCCAGAGCCACTGAACCCTTTCAGGCTGGAGAGGCACTGAGAGGTACCTCACCCAACGCTGTGCCCAAAGCCAGTGCCCAGAGCACTGAACCCAGATCAGGCTGAAACTTATATTCTGCTGATCAGATTGACTGTAATAAAACACTCATTAACTCATCAGGACAAGGAGGGAACTCCACTAATTTCTAAAAAGACATTAAATAGGTATTGCTTGGGTCTAGGTAAGGCTGGCAGGGCTTTCTGAGAACAGGCCATCTTGTTGGCAGGAAATATTCCTCCTGGCATAAGGGCACATAAAGGCTGGTAACCCTAGGCAGCTTATATGAGTGAAGAACTCCTCAGCCAGCACAGTTTAACCCTGCCTCTTGGAAGGAACAAGTTACACCAGCAAAAAGATTTGTTGCTTTTATTTTAAATAATGTAATTTGGCCTTCCAGATTCCACTGGCTCAGCTCAACTGTGCTCAGGGAGTGATTTACGCACAGCCCTCGCCGACGTGCCCTTTCCTAGATCAGACTAAGCCACAGTCAGTAACCAGGAGAACTTCAGCCTACCACGAGTTGAAAGGACCTCCCCAACCAGTTCAGAAACACACGTCAAGAGGTTTTTAGAAGCTGCTGATCATCTTTCCCCTACTTGCCTTTCAACGCAATGGCTGTGGTCAGTTTTGGTAGAGCACCTTGTGACATTTAAGATTTAAGATCCAGCAGTGCTGGATGGGGGAGGGAGACAACATTTGAGCAGTGAAACGTTCTGCTTTATATTCTGAGGAATGCCCAGTGCCTTTGTTTCACCCTTGAGTTTGCTTTAACACGTTGTGGGTATTCTCACTATGATCTGGTTTGATACCTGGAGAACTCTCTGGGAAATACAAAAAGCATGTTTTCAGGTGTGCCAGCGCTGTAACAGCTCTGCTTATGGCCCAGGAGCTAATAGGGACAGAACAGTGAGGAGGAAATCATCCTTTTTATTGAACTCCAACAGCCAAGCTCTCAGATTGGTCCATGAGTTACGCTGGTGCTACCAAGGGAAGCACTTTTCTAAGCCCACAAGGATCAAAGCTGCCACTGTCCTACACTCAGGATTCCCAAAACCTCACTGGATCACTCATTTATTTTTTTTTTAGGCAATAATTACATGTGCTTTTGTTATTTTTTCTTACTCTGCTCTCACTTCTGATTCCAGAGGGGTTGTTTTCCCTTGCCCCAAGTGACCCATTGCTGCTACCATAGGCTAAAACTACACACAGCTGGCACATGTGCTGAGAAATATGAAGAATCAGTTTTAATGTGATTTGCTTTTAAAGGCAAACCAACAGTTACTAATTGGTTGACCTATTTCTACTCTGATTTACCACACTTAAACACACAAACCCAAAAAAGCCCTCTTCAGAAAGGAAAAACCACCTCAGAAACTTAACTGGGGTAGAGAAGGAGGTAAAAATGCCATTACCTACTAAATTCCCTGGGGGTAAGAAAATGGGTATTTAAAAATAAGATTTACTAAACAGATGAAAAGCAAAGCTTAGGGAAAAGATCCAGATGACCAGGATGGCATTGTCAAATTTTTTTCAAGCTGCAACTCAGCATTCCCCAGCTGAGAAAAACATCTTCCCTGCCCTCATGGCAACCCCACCACAGAGATGCCAGTGGCCAGCTACCTTCTCTTCCAGTTTTTCATGTCCCACACCTTGAGCCCAGAGACTGACTCTTCCAACCAGGCACTACACTTCCCTCATGGCAGAAGGAGGACTGGCAGGACTGAAGACACTGCTCACAAAACAGGTGTCTATTTTAATAGTATCAGTTTTTTATATCTTTTAAATGCTTTCTCCTTGAGCAGGCCCTAGAAAGAGCCTAATGGGGTTTCCCTCCTTTGCTGGCACAGCTCCTGGTCCCAGTGCCGGGGCTGGCATGATGCCTGTCAATTTCAGTGGGAAGAGGATCAGGCCCAGTCCTGCAGATGTTACTCATGCAAGGACTGGGCTCCACCCTTCGTTTCTCAGGTGGCTCTGTGCTCTACTGCTGAAAAAAAACAGGGAGGAGCTGGCAGGATGGAGCCCAGTGCCCAGCACTGGGCCCCTTGCGCCCTCTCACCGCTGGGATGTGCTGCCCCTTGGACATGCTACCCCTGAATGTGCTACCCCTTGGATGTGCTGCCCCTGGATGTGCTGCCCCTTGGATGTGCAGCCCCCCCAAGCTCTTTGTCCCCGCTCAGCCAGGCACTGACAACACCCAGCATTTGGCACCTACAGCTGCAACACCAGGCCGTTCACAGGCAGGGCTGAGTGGGAACCACTGGCCTGTGGGAAAGTCAAAAAAGACACCTCAAATATTGTAGCATTTGCTCCTTTCCTTCAGGTCCCAGTTCCTGGAGTTGTGTTTCTTGGGAAACTTGGCTTTCATTTGTAAAACTAACCTTTCCGGGTTCCCATCATTGAAGAGGAGAGTCTGAAAATCTGGCTTCAGCGTTTCCCATGAGGAAATAAAAAGCCAGTAAACAAATAAAAAAGAACTGGAAGTTTTTCTTGGTTTGATGTCATCTGTTAAGTTTTCTTAACACTATTTTAAGCGACTCTTATCTTGGCAAATTATTTCTGAGTGCTTCAGAATGGCAATTTGCTCTGAGCTAAATCCCGATTCAGATTGCCACGAATGAGGATTAAAAAAAAATATATATAACTGCCTCTTTGCTTGTTTGTCAGCATTTTCCAATATCCATTGATTGTATATTTATATCTGTTCTTCCATAGTAACGCTTTAAACATCTTTATTGGATTAGAGACAAACTTGGGAAACAGAGTCCGTTCCCAATCTAAAGAACCCTCAAGGCAACAGAGACTTGGATCTGATTTTATGCTTATGAAGCTGGTGTAGGAACTGTAAATATATACCTGTGAGACACCCTGGATTGGGCAAGAAAAGCTGACTCCTGGCCCTCTGCTATTGGACAGTTTGCTGCTAAGCATATAACTGGGCTGGAGTTGCTGACCTGTGTGATGAGCACGACTGCAGTATTTCCGACTCAAATGGGGTGACGCTCAGAACACCACTCAGCTTGCACTACTCCAACACTCTAAACTGCTCTACCCTAAGCAGAAAGGAATATCTAGACATACAAGCTTTTTTTTTGTTGTTTTCTTTCTGCCTTTAGGAGAGCCAGGCTTGGCCAACTGCAGATGTTTCAGAAGGAGCCCGTACGATGCTCAGAGGAAAGAAGGAGAACTGTGTTTGCTCAATGCCTACGCATTTCATGCACGTGGGTGCAAGAGCCTATTAAGCCCTAACCCTGGCTGTGCATTGTTGATCAGAAAACAAGTGACAGAGGAAAGAATGAGACTTTCAGCACAGCTGGGTCAGCTCGGCCCACGGGACTGGCAGCTGGCACCGGCGTGGCCCAGCTGCGTGAGGTTATCCCATGCCAATGTCACCACCCAGCTCCGACAAGGGAGGGTGGCAAGCTCCAGCAACAGGCTGTGGGGGTTGTCAATGCACAGCCCTGTCTTGTCCCCAGCCACCTGGAAGCCTGCCTGGCTGAGGACAGTTCCTGCTCTCCGACTGGCACCGACGGAGACGCCGATACAGCCCAGAATTGAGCTGCTTTGTTGCTTCCCAGAGCCCTCCTTGTGAGTGGCCTGCCACGGGCTGGGCTGTCAGTGCCAGGCTCAGCACCATGGAAATGCTTCCCCCAGGCTCAGAAAGAAACCCCATGTTACCCCTGTGCTCCCAGACCAAAAACCATCCTCCTCCGTGTCCTGCTGTCACAAAACAAGCTGCCTGCAGAGAGGTACTCACAAGGAGCTACTTCACATCCTTTTTTTTTTGCAGGAATACGAGCCTGGGCTCCCAAAACACACCTGTGAAGGTCTCTGGATTGGCCTCGAAGGAATCCTATCTACACACCAAAATGAAAATGCCATTTAGTTTAAATTTTTGATGCCAGAAATGAAGGGCAGGAGGTTGCAGAAGAGATTTTCAGCAGCCAGGAACTGAAGAAGCTAACAAAAAACCCCCACAAACCACAGTGCAGCAAGGCTTGAGACAACCTGAATACACAACACACTGCACTCCAGCTCTAGTACTGGCAGCCAAATAGGAAAACTCAAAATTATGCTGGGGAAGTCAGGCTTGGAAACCTAGGCTGGACTGTTCTGTCCAACCCTGTTCTTGCTGAAGCTTTATAAATTTTTAGGGAAAAAAAAAAGGCAAGTCAATAACCTGGACCTTTAGGAAAAAAGGCAGCAATGACTGAAGAAAAAGTGCTTTGGTTTTAGTGCAGAAAGAAATGAGTGAGACACAAGGATATATTTCTGGGAAAAATGACAGCAATATGATGGGCTGGCCCATCAGGTGATGGAAGGACCAGTAAGAGAGCTTAAGGAACTACTGGTACCATGAAATAACAAGGTGTTGCAGATACAGTGCTTCAGCTTGTGGAAGAGATG
The DNA here is from genome assembly GCA_013401355.1 of Ceyx cyanopectus. Lineage (NCBI taxonomy): Eukaryota > Metazoa > Chordata > Aves > Coraciiformes > Alcedinidae > Ceyx > Ceyx cyanopectus. The sequence goes on along the minus strand of VYZU01073088.1, from coordinate 52,970 downwards.
GGCAAGATAAGAGTACCAGGAGAACACGGTGCTACCAGGACTGACTCCAAGTTTCTACACCTGCAAAACATTCCCATGTCTCAGACTTTGACTTGGGATTTTAATACAGACCAAACAAACCTAAGAATAACTCAGGTAGAAGTTGAAAATTACCAAGTCCTTTGCCCCTTGACCTCACTGTGCCAGCACAAGGAGCATTTATCCCAAAGGCAAACTTCAAAGAATTTTCAGATACAGAATGTGACTCTTTTTTTTTTTTCCTTTGTCCTTTTGTTATGGTAATTTACTGTGATGCAGGAAGATCTGAATAATCTCTTCCTGGTTTGTTCTTGAATTTTAAACTTCGTGAGATCAGAAAAAAAATCAAATCAGTCATTTTTTCCATTCCTACTGAGGACTTTTTTTGATGGGTTCTCTAGAAAATGCTTACATTTAACTGAGGGTGGCCTTTCAACCAAACATTCCTTAGGATTAATTTGGTATTCCCAACATCACAGAGCAACTTTGCAGCGAGTACAACTCAAGTACAAATCCTTCCTCCTTTAAACTGCTCGGTCTTTGGTAGGTTCAAATAGCAACAGTCTTGAGGAACTGCAGCACTGTGCAGTTCTGAAAAAAAAACAGCAAAAAGCCCTAACCAAAGATGTGATAAAACCTTTCAAATCCTCCCCCCCATTCTTTTTTTCTCCTTTTACATGTGTATGTTTCATAGCACCCACATTTTCCTGTGCAGAGCAATGTGAGAGTGTGTTCTCTCACACTTCCATAGCTTCTTTCAGATGGGTTTTTTTTCTGCTCTAGATTTATCTAATTTATTTATTCTTTTTTGGGGGGGGATATGGTCATAGATAAGGAGAGGAGAACTCTTTATGGACTCCAATTCTCATTTCTCCCCCAGTGGTTGGAGTCAATGAGAATCTTAGTGAAAATAACTGAGTTATTCTGGTGGAAACTTCAGAGAAAGAAAAATGGAATTAGGCTATCACCTCCCTCCAGAAATAGATCAGTGATGTGTGTTTAGGCAGTGGCATTTTTCAACCATGCACTAGTAAGAACACTCAGCTTGATTATTCCACAAATTCTTTAAGATTAGACTTTAAGATTAGACTGTAGAGAGGATGGAGCCAGACTTATCTCAATGTCGTCCAATGACAGGACGAGAGGCAATGGGTGCAAGCTGGAGCACAAGAGGTTTAGGCTCAACACGAGAAAGAACTTTTTCTCAGTGAGGGTGCCAGAGCTCTGGAACAGGCTGCCCAGGGGGGTTGTGGAGTCTCTTTCTCTGGAGACACTTAAGACCCGCCTGGATCTGTTCCTGGGTGACTTGGTCCAGGTGATCCTGCTCAGGCAGGGGGGTTGGACTAGATGATCTTCTAGGTCCCTTCCAGCCCCTAATTTCTGTGATTCTGTGATTCTGTGAAGAGCCTGGGCCTAGCTCTTCGTTAAGTTTAATGACTCCTTAAAACAGAAAAAGAGAGAATGCTAGCATGAGTGAATGATATCTAGGTAAACTTGGAATGATACTGGAAATTTCCATGATATTTAGTGAGATAATAAATATTTTCTTGAACACACAAAGGGGAAAAAACCCCAACCCAACCTGTTTAAAGACAAATCCCTGATTTCCCCTGACAAGTTCTCCCCACCCCCCAACCCCCAACCAGCAAATGTGATTTACCAGAAGGAGCTCACAATGCTGCTCTGGCTGAGAAAGTACACTGAGAACTTCACAGCCGGCCCAAAATAGCCTGCAAAGAGGAAATGGGTGGGGGTGAGGTTCTTTCTTCTGCTCACAAAGGGCTTCAGCGGCGACAGAGATCGAGTGCAAAGAGCGGTGAGACGCGGAGCTGGGTGACAGTCCTCCCCTCTTCTCCAGTCTGCTCTATTTTAAGCTCACATCACAGGAAACTTGGCAGCTACATGTTTCCGAAAGTTGCCCCTGACACTTCCACAAGTTCAACTCGTCTGTAAAGGCACAGCTCAGAGCACAGGACAAATGTTACCAGTGCTAATTACAAATTACAGAAGGATGTGTGTGTGTGTGTGTTAGTGTTACACTTTCAGACAGAGAAACAGAAACAGAGAACAATAGGGTTGTTGCACGTGAACCCTCAACTGATTCCCATTAAGCATGGAATAGGAGAAATGTTAATGGCATGGTCTGATTAGAGAAATTGATGGTAATTAACACACTGACAGAAAATGTACAAGCACGTAAACATTGCTAATGCCTTCACCCTGCATTATACAATCACCCATATGCACAAAAACAGCAGTGGGAGAGGAAGCAGGAGTTTTCTGCAACTAGGAATATGAACAGTGATTCTAACTCTTTATAAATATATATAATAAATCTTTAAAAACCCCTTGGTTTTATTATTTCATAACTGTATCCTTTACAGGTACCAAAGCTTCACGGTCCCCCTTGTTCAGAGAATGAAGCTTCTGAACAACCTCAACTAAAAAAAATCCACTGCAAAAAAAATATTCTGCAGGGGAGAGACACTCATGGATTAAAACAGTCAAATAGATGTTTATCTCCCTTTCCAAAGTCATTTATTTCTGGATATGGGAAGAGCATTCTCATCCCCAAAAGTCAATTCTGAGAGACCTGTAAATAAAATACAGGTCCTGAAGTTCAGTCTGTACAGTAATGTGATTATTGGAACACCATAAATCCTGAGCAGCAATCTGAAGGTATTTAAAAAAAAAAAAAAAAAAAGGAAAAGGAAAAAAAGATTAATATTGGCTAGGAAGGAAGAGAAGAGGTGCAAACCTCTGCCTCTTTATGATGTGTAAAACTATGGAGAAGCTTTCAGGGAATGCCACGTGGTTGGCATTTTGTACTTTAGTGCCATCCCCTTCCAAAGAAAGAGCCAGAGGGAAGGTGTGTTGATCTCCTGGGGCTGAGCTCACTCCCTGCTCCCGTGCCCCCCTGCCTCTCTATTCAGCCTCCACACACAGAGCCATGAGCTTAAACTGCTGTAAATAAGCCCTGCTTGCTGCTCCTGAGCCCTTTATTCCAGGCTGCTCTCTGTTCTTACAATGCACCTGAGTCACCTTCACGCCTTATCCTCCAGGCGCTGGGAAACTCGGGGTTTAGTGAACAGGTTAAGCAAATGGAAAGATTAGTCAGGGCTCTGCTTCAGATGGTTCACTCTATGAACCAAATATGAACAAAAATCAGAAAGAAAGGGTTTCCAGAACCTTTAAACTAAATAGCGTGTACTGCACGAAGAGAAATCACCTCTGAGCTCTGTGCTTTGAGTCTTTTTGACCCTGGTATTGGAGAGTGTTACTGACACTACCAGTTGATTGGGCAAAATGGGTTTTTTTGGTTGCCATCCAGGCCAGATGGCATGGACATGATTAGCTTCCTACAGCTGAAAGACATCATAAGAAATGGACAATAAAGTGGCTACTAGATAACAGTAATTATTAGTTCTAGAAGACAGTAGCATGGCTTACTTACATTGACTCCTCGCCACGTGTTAATGTGCATCTCCACCACAAACAGCCAACATACTGGAACCCTTCTCGCTACCCAAGAGAAGAACTACAGCAAGTTAAAGCAAACTCAGTTAAGAATGACTCCTGATTTCAGAACACCTTGAGATAACAGTTCTTCATTCATTCATTTTTATGGGTTCCCTTCCCTCAAACAAACATATTTATAACAAGCCATGACCAGGTCCAACTCAATGCTTACCAAGGACAAAAACATTAGGTGGGAAGCAACAGGATCCAACCAGGATGGCAATGAACAGAAAATCTAGAGGCTTGGGAGCAATCCAGTCTCTTCTATTGTACCTCTGTCACAAACCAGTCCAACCCCTGTGCCTCCAGCTCCCACTGTCCATTGTAAAAGTACTTTAGAGACAACTGAAGAAAAATTCTGGTTGAAAACTTCTTATGTCCTGAAAAGAATTCTTCACATGAGCTGGCTTTACAGTCTTAGTTTCTCCATGTCACATGGTCCTCAGCGTGAACACCTTCAGGGTCTGAAGAACTGCAAACCATCAGAAAATGCCTGCTGCCAGTATCCCCAGTAACCCAGCCCTCTGACAGCTTTCTGATGCAGTCCTTCAGCTGCCAGATAAGGTGATTACAAGAACTCTTTACATACACAGAAACCACATGGCCACATGTAGAGTGAAAAAGCTTTTCCAGTGCAGTGGAATCAGAGCAAGGAAACCCCCAAAGTGGTACCACTGCACCTACAAGTCCCCATGATGCCACCTGCAGCCCACACACATGGGGTGACTAATTCAGGGTTTGCTGGATGTAAAAAGCTGAGATGTGAACCCACTGTCCTGAGCACCACCTGAGGGCAAGTGGCAAAGCCAAGAATGAAACCCAAGGCCATGTCTACGTGGCTGTAAAAGCCTGACTCCTGGAGAAGCTGTAAGCACGATGCCCACCTTGCCTTCAGTATACAGCCCTGCTCCTTGCCTGGCAGAGAATCAGAGAAGGGTTTGGGTGGGAAGAGACCTTTAAAGGTCATCTTGTCCAACCCCCCTGCCATCAGCAGGGACACCACCCACTAGAGCAGGTTGCTCAAAACCCCATCCAACCCGATCTCAGACACATCCAGTGATGGAGCATCCACAACCTCCCTGAGCAACCTGTTCGAGTGTCTCACCATCCTCCGAGTGAAAAAACTCCTCCTCATTTTTAATGTAAATCTCCCCTCTTCCAGTTTGAAGCTACCACCCCTCATCCTGTCACTACAAGCCCTTGGACAAAAACTTTCCCCAGCTTTCTTGCAGTAACCTTTCAGATACTGGAAAGCCACAATAACATCTTCCTAGAGCCTTCTCTTCTCTTCTCCAGGCTCAACAAGCCCAGCTCTCTCAGCCTGTCCTCACAGCAGAGGGGTTCCAGCCCTTGGATCATCTTTGTGCCCTCCTGTGGACCTGCTCCAAGAGGTCTGTGTCCTTTCTGTGCTGGGGGCTCCAGAGCTGGACACAGCACTCCAGGTGGGCTCTCATCAGAGCAGAGGGGCAAAATCCCCTCCCTCAACCTGCTGCCCACACTTCTTAGATGGAGTCCAGGATACAGTTGGGGCTTTCTGGGCTGCACCCACACACTGTTGGCTCATGTTGAGCTTTACATCAACCAGCATCCCCAAGTCTTTTTCCTCAGGACTGATCTCAATCCCCACTTAAGCCAGCCTGTGCTTGGGATTGCCCTGACCTAAATGCAGGACCTTGTGCTCAGCCTTGTTGAACTGTCCTTTCTTCCAAACCATTCTTCTCAGCTATCTGCACTGCCATCCCACTTTTGTTGTTGTTGTTGTTTTTAAATGACATGCAGTAATTTCATACAATGGGCCATATTTCCAGAAGTTCTCAGCATCCAGAAATGCTGAGCCTTGAAAGAGCTCAGCACTTTGCAATTCCTGAATATGTAATGACCTATCTACAGATCTGGCTTGTTCAAAAATCTAACCTTGGTAATTCTGAAGGCTACGTCAATGCAGTCAGAAGTAGAGAGTTGTTAAAGCCCCATCGTTGCAAAGAAAGAGGCTTAAAATATTGTTGTCATTTTTAACAACAACTAAAAGTTAAAAACCAAAACCTAAATCTTTCCTGGAACTCAAAGAAATGTCCCTTCATAGTAAACACCAGTGCAATTCTCACAGGGATGCCACCAACTCCATAGAACCACCTTGTGAGGTGTCTGTAACCTTCTGAGGCTCAGAGCCGTGTGCCCTGTCTGGCACACACACACATACCCTGCTTTTTCTTTTTTGAAGAACAATTTTTCTATGGTATGAGGCTGCTCTTCAAGATGCTCTTCACCCTGTTTCCTGTTGACTACTCAGGAAATGGGGGATCCTCATCATCTCTGAAAACTAGGCCACAGATGACTTTAGAGCTGAGCTGACACTCACTGAGGTGCCATCCTCTACAGTTACAAAAGTCAGAGTCTTCCAAAACCAAAGGACAGAGCAGGGAGAGAACAGCTCACAACTTTAAAATGCACTGTACTCTGTCCACACACAAAAAAAAGAAACATTGAAAGAACAAAATCCTAAAACTCTGGTGAATTTTAGTATCATAGCAGTCACATTTTAAATGGCAGCCTATTTTCCTAATGGAGATATGTCTCGAGTAGATGGAGGACCTGTTCTGCAGCTAGGAAAGGTTTATCAAGAAGAAAATATCCCCATAAATGACAAGGAATGCAGCATCCATCCCACCAGCTCAGCCCCAGTGTAGCTGTTGACAGAAGCTGCAGAGGTGGTTGATAGTCAGGGAGACAGGGCACCATCAGGAGAAGGGAAAAGGCAGGTCCTGGAGGACAACAGCATGAGGAAGCTCAGCTCTTGGAAGGTATGGGAAGGTGCCATGGGCAACCTGGTGAGCAGGAATACACCTCGCTGAGTGGGGATTGAAATGGTGAAACACAGTGCTGGCAAAAAGGGAGAAGAAAATTTAGCAAGCTAGGATAGCTACCACCAACATCTTGTGTAGGTGATGTCCATCAACTCCTCTGTAGTACCTTCTGTTTGGATTACAGGGTGTCTGTCTCCTGCTCACAGAAAGTGTTTGGTGCAATTGAGTTCTCACTATGGGCTTAACGGCTGGGGACTTTCTCTACTATTTCTGATTAAGTTAGGAGGTCAGGGAAGAAGCATGTAGGTTTAGCCAGCTGTGAAGAGCTGGTTGGAGGTTTCAATACAGGGGGCTAAAGAAAGGGACTAATCAACACATTTATTAAATACCTAAGTAGTAATAAAATGATGGATTAATTAATTTATTAAACCATTACAGAATCATAGAATCATAAAATTATTTAGGTTGCAAAAGGACTTTAAGGTCATCAAGTCCAACTGTTTATCCAGCAATGCCAGGTCACCACTAAACCATGGCCCTCAGCATCACATCTACATGGCTTTGAAACCCCTACAGGGATGGGGACTCCACTACTGCCCTGGGCAGCTTCAGCCAGCCCTTGACAACCCTTTCAGGGAATAAATTTTTCCTAATATCCAACCTAAACCTCCCCTGGCACAACTTTGGGCCATTTCCTCTTGTCCTATCACTTGTTACATGGGAGACCAACCTCACCTGGCTCCAACCTCCTGTCAGGGAGCTCTCGAGAGCCAGAAGGTCTCCCCTGAGCCTCCCTTTCTCCAGGCTCAACAAGCCCAGGTCCCTCAGCTGCTACTTACCACACTTGTGTTCTAGACCCTTCCCCAGCTCTGTTGCTCTTCTCTGGACATGCTCCAGCCCCTCAATGTCCTTCTTGGAGTGAGGGGCACAAAACTGATCCCAGGATTTGAAGGGTGGTCTTCCCAGCACTGAATACAGAGGGATGATCCCTGCCGTAGTCCTGCTGGCCACACCAGTGCTAATACCAGCCTGGATGCTGGTGGCCTTCTTGGTCACCTGGGCACACACTGAATCATCTTCAGCCAGCTGTCAACCAAGCCCCCGAGGTCCTTTTCTGCTGGTCACTTTCCAGCCACTGCTCCCCAAGCCCAGATCATTGCAGGGGGTTGTGACCCAAGGGCAGGACCCGGCACCTCATCCCATTGCCTTTCACCCATCGCATTGCCCATTAGGGGAGTTTGATCTCTCTTTATTTATCCCCAGTGAATTTTTTTATCTCCCCACCTCTTTCCCTGAACCTAGAAAACAACTTTATTCGTTCCCATCTTCATCTAGAGCAGTCGCGGGAGGGAGAGCAGGGGAGCGGGAGAGCAGGAGAGCGGGAGGACGGGAGAGCGGGACACCCGGAGGCGGCGGCGGGCCGGGCGGGGATGTCCAGCGGGGAGGCCGCTCCCCGGCGCCGGGGACACCTGCCGGCCAAGGGCCGCCAAGGCGGGAGAGCCCCGCAGCCCCGGCCCGGCCCCCGCCGCCGGGACCGGCTTTTTCTGGAAACATGACAGCCGGGGGACTGGGGGACGAGGGGGGGAGCCGGGCAGGACGCGAAGGCGCGACATGGCGACGGTTGTTAAGGGAGTGACAACAGTGCGATCAACAGAGGGGCTGATGCGCCTGGAGGTGCGATGCCCCCGGGTTTTTATAGCCGCCTCATGATGTCAGCGAGCCCTGCTGGCCGCCCCGCACGAAAATAGCCGGGCCCTGCGAATGCGCGGCCATCAATCCGCTGGCAGCCCGGCCCAGAACGGCTATTTTAGAACGGCCCTGAGCAAGATAAAACTTGAATCGGGGGAGAGTGTCACAGATTCACACACTGGTTTGGGTTGGGAGGGACCTTTAAAGGTCATCTAGTCCAAACCCCCTGCAATGAGCAGGGCCATCTGCAACTAGAGCAGGTTGCTCAGAGTCCTGACCAACCTCACCTGGATGGTGCCATGGATGGGGCAGCCACCGCCTGGGCAACCTGGGCCAGGGTCTCGCCACCCTTGGTTTAAGAAATTTCTGCTCTCCAGTCTAAATCTCAGTCTTTTTCTTTAAAACTGTCACCCCTTGTCCTGTCACAACAGGCCCAGTTAGAAAGATTGTCCCCATCCTTCTGACATGCCCCTTAAAGGCTGAAATAAGGTCTTCCCCGAGCCTTTTCCTTTTCAGGCTGAACACCCTCAGCTCTCCCAGACTGGCCTCCCAGCAGAGTCATTCCTGCCCTCAAGCAGCTTATTCACATGCAATTTAAGGTCAATTTGCTTTGCTACAGAAGGGTAAAAAGGCTTTTTAGCATTGTTGTGTTTTGAACCCGGACAAGGAACCTCACCCAGGACAAGCGTTCCCAGGAACATTGCAAATCAGGAAGCCTGCCTGGCCCTGCTACCAGATGCTCCCCTCCAGTACTGCCCTGCTGCCCAGCCAGCCATTCCCAAGCCACCTCTGTGGGCAGTGGGTGCTGCTTTGAAGCGGGAACAAGAAGCAAAGCAAAAGGATCTGGCATCCCACTTGTGCTGTCCTGGCCACAGAACATCCCCTGTGCTGGTGTGTTTTGCCCCGTGGGCCATGCAGCCCCCATGGGCCATGCAGCCCCCACAGCAGCTAGCCCTGTATGGCTGGCACAGCTCGCCAGCTCTCTTGCAAGAGGAGGGAGGCATCATGCAGCTTAGGCCACTCACTCAACAAGCTTTGGGCTTTCCAGCCTCCCTCCAGAAATCCAGTGCTGCATCTGCTCCAAAAGCTGCTTTGCCTGTTCAAACCGGGCCTTCTGGCCAAAGCCTCTGTGCCCGGTGGGCGAGGATGTGTGTGAGAAAGCCCAGCTTGCCTGAGCTCACGATGCCACACCGTGCCTTAGAAAACAAGGAAGATGTAGAATCCCCCAGTCACAAAAATGAATGTGCTGAACTACACCAAAAGCTCTGACAAACTTCTCTCTCAACAAAGCAGTAGCAGTAATCTCTACAATGCTGTGGCAAGGCCCTGAATCGTGTTATATTTACTTTTTTCCTCCCCTTCTTGTTAAGAAGGGAAAAGAATTAGGAACATTTACTAAGCTTTCAGAAGTGCAAAAGATTGGGTACCTTTAAAAAAAATAAGAGTATTTCCATGCAAATATAAACCTATCATAAGCTTCCTGAAGCACACACGGCATAAAGGCTGTATCACTGCAAAAGAGGTATCTGCTTTCAAGGGGATTTGCATTCTCATCGAATGCTGGACCAGGTCCAGACCAGCCGGAGGATAACCACCCTCTAACCTCCCTGCGGAGACTTAGAGAAACGAGACTGAAGCAGTATCATTTCTGACAGAAATCAAATCCTGGCTACTGCACTGCTGGGAACACTACAGACAAGAAGAGGGAAAAAAATAACACAGGGAGGAACTGGAATTGAAACAACGGTGGAGCTCATTTAGATAATTCCTTGTCAAAGGACCTGACAGGAGAACACAAAATATATTTTCTAAATGCATGCAAAAATCAAATATATGCAACATAAATACATGTTACATAAAATGCAACTTTAACAAATGAGAATGTAGAAATTTAAAGCTGGACAGTTAGAAAACCATCTCCATTGCATGCCCAGGTTAACCGAGCTACGTCTCATCAACTCCTACATAAAACCATGGAGAGCATTAGAAAAATACAGTTTGCTCAAATTTCCATCAGTTCATATTTCAGCATTAGCATCTCAGAGGACAGGATAATGCCTGGCAAGATTCAAAACCAAGCGACCTTAATGGAAGCTTATGAATATCAGGATATTGCATTAAGAGTGCTGGGTATGTATGCGGTGCTCCCTTCTTGATGTGATGCACCCAGGGATGCATATACAGGAAAATCCCATACCAGACTGATGAGCAGCTTCTAGGTATTCCCCATCTTGCCCTACCCATCCTGCTGCAGAGGTACCACGCAGCAAAACTTGCTCAGAGAAACAAGAGGCAGCTCTTGAAGCACAGGAGGCAGAGCACAAGTGGGAGTGAAGTGACTGCGCAAGGCAGCAGCCGCTCCAACAGTTTCACCAATAGGGCCAATAAATGAGTCATCTTCATCTAGTGTTTTCAGGGCCAGTGAGCACTAAGACTGTCCCAAAAGTGGCAGCATCTGAATCATGTTGGACCCTTAGCTATGGCTGGACTGTTAGTGAAAACACGTCTGGGCTACAAGATGCAATGTTCTGAAACGTCCTGGTTGGTCTGGTTTAGCTGTAATAAGGGCAACCCCAACTATGGATCTGCCAAACCCAAATGACAGTCAGATATCAAATCACAACATTTTCAAAGACATTAGATACAGTTTGTTTTTCAATTGATACCTGAATGTGTACTCCTTTAAGTTGCAGTTTAAAACACTTCCTGTTAGAATCCTGGTTTCATTGTTGTGTGGCAGAAATACTAAGATTGGTCAGAAGAATCACAGAATCATTTAAGTTGGAAGAGACCTTTAAGATCATTAAGTCCAACTGTTAATCCTGCAATGCCAGGTCACCATTAAACCATGTTCCTCAGCACCACATCTCCATGGCTTTGAAACCCCTCCAGGGATGGGGATTCTACCACTTCCCTGGGCATCCTGGGCCAGCCCTTGACAACCTTTCTAGGTAAGAAATTGTTCCTAATATCCAGCCTAAGCCTCCCCTGGTTCAACTTGAGGCCATTTCCTCTTGTCCTATCACTTGTTATGGAAAAAACCCCAAACCTATTGATAAGCATGGACATGAGTGACAGCAATCAAACAGGCAAGCACTGAGGAATGTGTGCTTGCATCAGGAGCAGAAGACCTGTGCCTTAGGAAGCCCAGAGAGTGGATTAGCAGAAGCCCTGTGCTGTCACAAAGGAGGGTGGCAGTGAGGCTGCACGATGTGATACCTGCTGCTCCTCTTCCTGCTCTCCCAATGTGTAGCCATAGACACCACAGAGGGGAAACCCAGGGAACAGGCAGCAGACTAACTCTCACCTAGGCTGAGATTCAGAAGAGAAACATTATAATGATGTGTTTGACTCCCAAAGGATAGAGAAGAGATACCCCAAAGCAGAACATCACACACGTAGAGCAACGTGTTGGGACCTTGGTGGGCCATGTCCCCTGTCCTCATGCACACAGCTGACCCTGGGCAGATCACCTCTCAGACACACAGCTCTCAGAGCTTGAGACAGTGGAGCCTGTGGGAGTGGGTTTGAAATCGATAAGGGAACGAGTGTGGGAGGAACCAGTTCTGTTTCAAACAGATCCCACCTTCCCTTTCCATAACATCTGACTGAGGGGGGTTGAGTGAATTTCTTTGTCACTGAGCATTACAATTAAAGCTGAGATCCTCTGATAATCGCCATGGGATATGCAATAAAATCACAAGAACAACTGGGCACTATAGCAAATAAAACATTTTAACCTTTTAGCACATAAAAAAGGGCAAGCCAGTTATGGAGAAACCCCACTGCTGTTCATTTTACCTAGTTAGCAATTTTTAAAGTACAGTTTTCTCTATCAGAGCGCTTAAAGAGTCTTTTCTGACCCCCCTGCTACTCTCTTGCCTGTTTTCACAAGCTCCATCAGCAGCACAAGCCAGATGAGGTTTGGGGTCTGAGTGTTTTTTAACATTTGCATAGAGACCAACTTTGTGGGAGAGGGAAGGAATGCACAGTAACTGTGGCCTGCCTCTAAAAATGGGACAGATTGACCAGATTGACCAGTACTTAGAACAAGAGACCTGTGTGTGGTAGAGCTTTGCCATCACCTGGCTGTGTGGGTTCCTACTCTGCCACCACATCCACACAAATCCAGGGATTCCTGCCTAGGGAAGGCAGCTCTACATCTTATACAAAATTCAGGAGCTTAATGGAGTTTTGTAGAAGTGTTTGAGTCAAACATTAGGAAAGGGGAAAAAAAAAAAAAAGGAAAAATTTACAAGATCAGGGCAGTTTTGTAGGAGAGATGATCTGGAGCTATTCTAAACATGCAGGTAACTCCCAGATGAAAGCAAATATCGGAAAACAACTTGGCTTTTATGCTGAAATGAATTGTCCTCTCGGATTTGGAGGTGCTGGGGGAGTGTCACATCAGTAAAGCTACAAGCTGGGCAACCCCTCAGCTAACACCATACTGGGAATCTTCCCAGTATAAATGAGCTCCAAAATGTAATTTGTTTCTGTCCAAGTACTCTTCATTCAGTTACAGGTGTGATTCTTCTCTAAACAGTTTATGACACCACAGACCAGAGACACATCCACACTAGAACAGAAGTTCCTGTGATGCTGATACAGCTATTCCCATGTGGGAATACTCTGATACTGGACAGACTACACTCCTAAAATCGAACTATTTCCACACTGCTTTCAAAAGAATGTGTTGCTGCAGCACTGCAGAGTGCCTGCTTCTGAATGCTGCTTGCTCTTCAAGCACCAGTTGCTGTTTTCTGGGATTTATGACTGAAAGGATTGAAACCAAAGAAAACTAAAATAGATCTCCAAAAGATATTAATAGTTCCTTCAAGCTCTGTCACATTCCTGATCTTATTATTACGGAAAAATATTCTTAAGGTAATAGATACAGCTTCCTCAACTGAAACGTGGGCTGCTCTTTTTGTTCTGAGAAAGCACATTGTAGATAATTGCACAAATATCCAACACCCCAACCACAACCATCCCTGAAAATGGTAACTGGGCGATCATTTGTTCCATTTGCACATCTATTTAAAGAGCAAGCTGACAAAATCGGGCCGTTGTAAATGCAGGTGCTTGTCACTGTTTTGCAAACACGGGGCTAATGCCCTGGAAACACTCAAGTGCCCAAGGGCACCAGTGGGCACTGAGGGCAGAATGGAGCCCTTCTTCTCTGTGGATCTAAACACACAGGGAGGTTCTGGGTGAAGGCAGAGGGTGGCCAGCAACTCCCTGTTGAGCTGGACATTCCAGGCTATGGTTTTAACCATCACAAATGAAGAATCAGGAGTTCATTTAAACACAGCTCGTTTATCTTCCAAAGATTCTGCTTCTCAGTAAAGGAAGAAAACACATTCCCAGCCAGCGGGCCAATCGTGACATTAACACTTGCACCTTTAAGGAAGCTTTACCTATTTATATCACAGCCACAAAAACACCCCAAGAAGCATATTAATTAATAGTGAGAATAAAAAAAATAAAGCCTTCAGTCATGTGTTGCATTCAATCACTTCCACCATATATTTTTAAAATGAAAATACGTTTGCTGGGGAGGAGGAGAAGGAGGAGGAGGGGGGATTATTTTAAGGTCCTGGTGTCCCTTAGCATCCCTTCTCACGTCGTTAGATGTCTGCCTTTCTCTGGCAGGCCCGAGATGTCTAGACACCCCAATTAAGGGGTGACCAATCCCCGCCCGGCCGCTGCTGGAGGTCAGCACTCCGGAGGTGCCCAAGGCCCCGCCACAGCCACCGTGCCACAGACCTGCACTTGTCCACAGAAATATTGATGTTGCTAAGTGATAACAGCAGCCCCAAGCCTTTGTGTTTGTTTATTCCTTCCCCGGGGTAAACAATGCGAGGGTGAGGGGGAGACAGAACCTGTCGACATTCAAACGGCGTTACGGGGCCTCCTTGATTCCGTCCACATGATATCAACCTACTGATTTTCTCCGTGGCTTTGTGCCCTTAAGTCAGAAGGAAAAAATTTAGGAGGAACTGGCAAACACACGTGTCCCGAATGGTCCCAACCAGCCTGTTTTCCTTCAGTTAAATAATAAAAAAACACGTTCTTTGCAAAGGTCCCTCTGCATCTTAGGCTTGCTGGCATCAGATTTAAGGAAATGTTTTTTTGAAGTCAAAATAATGATCCTGAATTAAATTTGTATGGTTTAGGCCATTGGAATAAGGGGAAACCTGAAAATAGCACCTCATGACACTATACAGTAAGTGTGGATATACTTTCCTTATCTAAAAATTCAGTCCCATTCCATTCAGCTCTGGAATCCAAGTTTTTATTAACAATTTTTTTCCAAAACATCCCCCCCAAACTATTACACCCACTGAAACAAATACACCCCCACAAATACACCCCCACAAACAAATACACTCCCTCAAAACAAAGACATCACCCAGAAACAAATACAGCACCCCCCCACCTTTTTTTTTTGACTCATCCCAACTCTTACAGATGGAATCTTTGGTGGTACAAGGGTCAGGCTTCTGGAGACACAAGTGGGGAGTTTTCAAAATGGAATTTCAAAATAAATTGACTTTCTTTCCTCCAGATCGTGGAGAAGTTTTCAAGGCCCTGGGGTGCCCCAAAAGCACCACAGCCCCCTTGTGACCCCTCCTGCTCCAATGCAACCCCCCAGGTGAGTCCTGTAATAAATTTCACAAGACAGGTGTAAACTTCTGAATTTAATTGTCATGTACATCCAGGTTCCTCCCAAACTCTGTTTCCCTCTCTCCCACTGAAACAACAGCAAGTTTACAAACCCAGCATTCTGCTGAGTGAAGGCATTTTGGAGGCTTGATACAGAGCCATGCCAAAGCAGCACAGTTCCTAAAGGTCTTTGGTCCAGCAGGAAGATGGAGGGACAGGACAGCTCCATCCCTTCCTCCCCACACCAGTGATTTGCTGGATGAGTCGCTGGCCCTCTGTGTCTCAGTTTGTCCATCTGTGCAGTGCTCACAGTGACAATACCTTCCAAGCAAATTCCAGAGATCCAGGACCAGAAACTCTCCCATTCCAGACACAAGCAATGATGTGCCTCATCCTCACAGCCAGCACTGGGAGCAGACCATTCCTGCCATAATCATGAGGTAAAATACATCAACCCTTCTGCACCCAATCAATACTTTCCATTAAAGCATTATTTCTGCAGATGTGCCCTGGACAAATCCTTTAGCTGTGGGGTGGGGAAAGAAGAGGGAAACAAGGACAGCAACAGAACACGTTTTCCGCACAAAAGCTCTATGTTAATTAAAAATATTATCTTCCAAATTACTTCTATTTGTGGGAAGAATTAGATGCTGCAGAGAACAGGCCTCCTTCACAGGACCTGATGTGCCCTCAGCTACACTGGGACCTCTCAGGGAACCAACACACCCTGTGAGGAGCACGAAGATTAAACACACATGAACTGAATTATTTTGCTGCTTCTTCCCCTTCTCTTAAAAAGCATTTTACCTCTCACTAGGATTCTCATTGTCCTGCTAAAATTTTACACTTTGCCTGTCTAGAGGAGAAAGCTTCTTCCCAAATAAACCTTGAAGGATGGGGAAAAAAAAATGACATGGAGGAATATATCAAGTCAGAAAAGTATGACTGGAAACCCAGAGGTAAAAAATTCAAAAAGATGCCTCCATAGGTATATTCCCACATCATTGCAAACAAATAAGATTATCACATATTACTAAGAATTTTATGCCTCAGTAGAAGGCCCTAATTATATTTCACACTGCTCTGAAGATTCCTGTAATATACACACATCTTTAATGTGGAATTTTATACCCTATTTATAGCATATAGGCTCTTTTTGATATTATTACTTTTCTATGAAAGTTCCTTTGAAGTCAGGTAATTACCTTAAGCGAAATATTTAGCCTGTTGTGAGAACTGAACTATGAGATTTGTGTAGAACAAGGAAGTCATCATGTAGCCCAGTGTAAAGGTTTATGAGCCCTAAGTGGGGATGGGAACATTAATTATGAAGACAAAGCCAAGGATGCATTTTAAAAGTCATTTAAAGTGAGAGCTGATAAATCTGTGCAGCACCACATCTTGCTTCATGCTTGCCACTAAAAACTATCTGAGCTAAGCACTGAAGAGCATAAAACGATTTTACTACTTGTTCCTACCCTTAGTAAAGCCACAGCTTTAGGTTCCACAGACCTGGCCAGAGTTGGGCTGGAACTGAAGAGGTCAGCAGGAGTTATTAAAACACTAACAATTTGCAGTAACTTCTCCTCAACCATAAACGTTGCACCATTAAAGACTCCTAAATCTGGATTCTTCCCCTGCTAGAAGAGTTGCTTCTTTCTCTGCAAGGCCAGGAATCTTTCCGGTGAGGTAAATGAAGTGTGGCTGCCATATATCAATGTACCAAGCTGTGTCATTTCTACACTGCATTCTCATCTAGGACTCAGCCATCACCATTTTGGGTTTGACCAAAAAAAAGTCAGTTTTAGGGAAAAGTCACCAACAGATCCCTTCTTCACCTCCTTGAAAATACCTAAAGTTACAGGATGGGAAAATGTGATTCCACATGGATCTATTTTGTCACACCAGTGTCATCCCTCATATCCAATGCAGAATGAAACACATGGAACCAAAGCTTCAAGATGTAACAGAGCCACACGTGCACACACACACACTGAAGGCAAATCAGTCAATGCAGGACCTCAAAACCAATTTATTACCATTTTTCACAGGTGAAAAAAATTCACCTGGTCTCCTGCATCCAGGCAGGTTTCCCCAACTCCATGTAATTTAATAATCTGAGAACTGAAACTGCTGCTTCTATTTTTTTTATTTTTTTTTGCCTAAGCAGAAGTCTAGCTTCTTACTAAGAGTGCTTAATAAAACCAACACACATTAAAAACAGTCAGCAGGGAGTGTTGCAATTAGATGCTTGCACAGTGCCTCCCTCTGTGCCTACATGCAAATATTTTTCATCTTAGACTTTCAGAAACTTCATGGTGTTGCTGCAGTAAGAGACACCTCCTCCCTTCTCCTTCATGTGAGACCTTAGGCCGTCAATTGTGCATCACAATTACCTTACAGAATAAACCAAAATTACCTGTAAATTGCCTAAAACAAGCTAAAGTTCCCCACCCCCGTGTGAGAGACCTCACTGCAGCCTAACTGAAGACACTGATACTGCAGTTTCATCGAAGATGATCAAAGTATCTGCATCAATTTTATGAGACATTTTCCTTTACAGAATATAGAAATGGAGAATATATCTGATGAGGAGCCATTGAAAGAGTTGGGACTGTTTAGTGTGAGGAAGAGGAGGCTGAGGGAAGCCCTCATCACTCTCTATAGGACCTGGAAGGACATTGTGGAGAGGCTGGGCTCTGCTCAGAGGGCATTAGTGACAGAAGCAGAGGGGATAGATTCCAGATGCTCCAGGGGAGGGCCAGACTGGGCAGAAGAGAAAAAATTTTCACTGAAAGAGTAGCCAGAGCCAGAGTTGAGTCCCCATCCCTGGGGTCTTGAAGGGTCATTTGGATGTGGTTTTGAGGGTTTAGGGGTGAACATTGTAGAGTACGACTAATGGTTGGACTGGATGATCCCAAGGGTCTTTTCCAACCTGAATGGTTCCATGATTCTATGAAGTGCTGCTGAATATACTCTTTTTGGGGAGGGAGGGGGAGAAATGTTTGGACTACCAAGGGCAATCACAGGGCAGACAGGCTCACAGTTCATCTCTATTGAGTTAGTCAGATGCAAAATGCAGTCTGATTGCTGAGGGATTCTTTACATAAAGCCACAGTCTGGAGAGTGCAGAGTGCTGCTGCATGCTCACAGTGTAATAATTCCTTCCATCCCAGGTGCTCTGTAGGGGCCACTCCTCCAGCCTGTCAAACTGGCCTCAGAATTTCCTGACCTCAGCAGTTCTCTGTCTTCATCTTCTCCCTTCCCAGAGCAACCGACTGAAGGGACTGCAGCAGATACATGAAAGAAACAAAACCAGCAGGAGGAAACTTGAGGAGGGAATAGGAAAAATAGGAGGAAGGCTTTGAAACACTGGCTCATAGAAGGGTTGAGGTGGGAAGGGAACCTCTGGAAACCATCTCGTCCAGTAAGGGCCACCTGGAGCAGTGTGTGGCTCCTTCCAGCCTTGCTGGCAAGCGAGAGGGCTGTGTGAGGGGAATAACTGCAGCTCCGACCTCACCCCAGGGATGCTACAGGACTTAGTCCTTTTCTGAATCAATTCCACAGCCTCTCTTTTCACCATCTTTATATCCTACTGTTCCAGGTTCTTTGCTTCACTAATTGCAAATTCATCTGTGTGAGTCCCTTGCACATTCATTATGGTCTTTCTAACATAGATACTCCCTGCCAATGCCTCGAGGTCACACAGGACCGTGGTGTGAGCTCTGACAGACACAGAGCTTGTGACAGAGCTTCTCCCAAGGCCATGTGTGATGCCCACCCCTCTGCACAGAGCAGTTCAGAGATGGGGTGCCACAGTCTGCTGGCCCTTCCCTGGAGCTTAGCAGCCAACACATTCATAGAATGGTAGGTGTTGGAAGGGACCTCTAGAGATCATTGAGTCCATCCCCCTCTGCCAGAGCAGGTCACACAGGGTCAGATCCAGGTGGGTTTGGAATCTCTTCAGAGAAGGAGACTCCACAGCCTCTCTGGGCAGCCCGTGCCAGGCTCTGTCACCCTCAAAGTGAAGAAGTTTCTACCACTCTGACTGCCCTCATTCTTTCAGGTCCCCCCCAGGAGCACTCTGCACAGAAGCTCCCGTGACACTGGATGTGTCCCTGCCTGGCTGTGGCTGGGGAGAAAACAGTTAAAGTTGAGCAGCAAAGAGACAAGAGAGGCAGCAGCCTCCAGCAGCCACGGGAACACCACTTTCTACACACCAGAGGCTGAAGTTTCAGAGGGAAATAATCCCAACCACCACAGCCAGGTCAGAGAGGGAGGCCCCGATGGCACTGCCTTGAGTTTTAAAGCAGAATGTTACTGTGGACGTGCACAGACCTGACTTTACCAGCCTCTGAAGGGCCATAATAATGACAGCCACATACCTGCAAAGAGGTAATAAAAGCAAAGCAGGAATTTTGCCTGCACAAAATGTAAACATCCAAACAGATGGCGTGGTTATGGTAATCAGCTAATGTTTGCTGAGTGCTTTGAAGATGCAAAGTACTGTAAGGTACTAAATACAGCCTTGTCTAGACATCATCAAGCTCTTTTCTGGACGGCAACCTTTGCAGGCCAAACAGTGCCTCTGTGTGTGTGTTTGCACTGTGCTTTCTGTATGGGCTCCCATCTCAGAATGGAATAACAGAGGAGCAGCTCCTGGAGGTGAAAAAACCACAAGCCAACTGCTCGTGCTAAAGCAGACTGAAGTAACAGAGCAGAGAATTGCGCTTAAACTCCATCAGGCAGTCAGATGGAAGTCAAAATGTACTAGAGCAGAGTCCAAACAATGGGGATAAACTGGAGCATGGAAGGTGCCACCTCAACATGAGGAGGAACTTCTTCACTGTGAGAGTGATGGAGCCTGGCCCAGGCTGCCCAGAGAGGCTGTGGAGTCTCCTCTGGAGACTTTCCAGCCCCACCTGGATCTGTTCCTGTGTGACCTGCCTTGGGTGTTCCTGCTCTGGCAGGGGGGTTGGACTAGATATCTCCAGAGGTCCCTTCCAACCCCCCCCATTCTATGATGCTGTGAAAACAGACACATCACTTCTGTGCAGCACAATACACACAATGTGTATTCAAAGCAAAGACTGTTTTTTGATGTGTCACTAGGAAAGCAGGTAAAGATTGAGGCTGTCACAGCAGATAACCCTTCACAAAATGCACCCACAAGCCAGGATGAGAGGAAACATCTTTGCCAGAATCACCTGCTCAGGAGACTTCACAGAGCTGCAAGAAGTTCGGTGGCCACGCACAGTCTGAGTTTGGAATTCAACAATTCCAGCTGAAAACAATCAGATCACAGATTTTCTTGAGGTTTGGGGAAAAAACCCCCATCTCAACCATTTCAAAACGCACACTTTTTTATTTGCTTGAAGGAATGTGGCATGCAAATAAAACGAAACTCCAGAGACTTATTCTGCAATAAGTGAGCCTTCTGTGTCAGAATTGCCTTGCAACTCAAACCAAACCTTATTTACTATTCTGATGTTAAGAAACCACGAATTTCAGAAACCTTTTCCACTCACGTTTCCCAGCCAGCTCGGGTTGTAAATGGGGAAAGAAGCCTGGTGTTACACAAAAGGTGTAGACAGCTGAAACACTTATTCATACCCTAAAAATAGACCCAAACTGACCACCCAGAGCATAACCAGTGCTACTGAGCATGGAATCAGGACTCAGAGATTTCAGCTCCCAGCTGGAGTTGGCTTGTGAAAGGCTGAGGGCAAAGAAGCTTCCAAGTCCCTCTGATGTGGTCCCTCTGACCAGACCCACGGGGGGATGGCCTTTCCCTTGAACAGAAGGTCAGCTTTGCTCAGGGGGTTTGCAGTCAGCATAGAGTGTTTAGAAAACTCTTCTCTGTCACCTTATTTATTTATTTATTTGGGGCAGAATTGTCTGGGGAAAGATGTTTTTTATTCCTGTTTGCACTTTCAGAGCATCCCCTAAAATCTCCCTCCTACCCTGCTGGGGGAGGGACCAAAGGGTCAGTCCCATTAACAGCTGTATGAAGAAGGTTCTATGCTGTAGAGTCACCTGAATACCATCAAGAGTTAAGGTTATTTTCTTGCTTTTGAGGTTGTGTTTTATTTATTTTCCAGCCTCTTCACTTCAGCTGTTAAACATTAATTTCTAAGCAGAAGAAAAGCCTTAATATCATCACAGCTCTTATTTCTCAATTTGTTCTCAAATCATTCCCGTCACCGTCCCCAAAAGAAAACTTTAATTGGGAAAGGATTAAAATAATAATAATTTTAAAAGTCATCCTTTGTACTGACAAAGAACATTAAAAAGCAAAGCCAACACCAGACTGACTTCTTTCTTTCCAGGGAAAGTGTTGCCTCTCCCTCTCTGTTTCAAAAAAGCATGTATATATGTAAGTATATATAATAAGACAAATTTTCAGTCTCATCTTAACTGGGTTACCCTTTCCTTGCCCGTAATTTTGCATATGCTCACATAATTATGGCCTGAAATTTGCAAATGCAATTACTTGCTGACACACTTTGCTATTTGAATGATAAAAGTGTTTGGCTGCATCCAATGAAAACAAAGATTAAGATGCGGAAGCGACTGTGTTTTAGCAAAAGTGAGGAGCTCACTTCCAGCTGCTGTTGGTTTATGGAAACAGGAGCCTCTAACAGCAGCTCCACAACCCATTGGGAAGCACTGAAGCTTCAAGTGTTTCTCAAAGTCACCAAGCCTTTTATTAACACAATTCCATGGGAAATCCTGAAAGCTGCACGTTGCGTGTTTCCAGGGGCTGGCTCCTCTCACCACAGCCTCTGGCTGGATTTCCCAGTGCTCCCCATCAACGCAAACAACGAACCGGAAAATCCAGATGGGGTTCAACTGCATTTCAAGAACAGTTGTGACGTAAGATCTCTTGATACAGAGCACAGATGTGAACTGGGCAGACTGCACTAACAGCTCATCTTGGTGAGCCAATGCCAAGCAGGGGTAAGCAGCCTGCTAATTACATCTGAAGGTATTATTCAGAAAATTTAAGGGCAGCAAAAGAAAAGTTACCAGTATACTCAGAAACAACACCAGGAAGAACAGAAAGAAAAAAAATAATCTATTTTTACATTAATATTTTTGTCTATGTTTGAACATATTGCCATCAATGATTAATAAATTATCTACAGTCTGGACTTACTTGTTTCAGATTTCGAAACTGGCACTGAATAAAAACTCAGCCAAATATACAGAGAGATATTTAACAAATGAATATTATATGGAATCAATCAACGTAACATGAGTTACCACTTCAAACTCTTCAGGAACGATGGCAGTGCTTTTATCAGGAGAGCTTAAAGATTCAGACATCTTCCTTTAATTTTATCTGTTTCAAAGCCTTCAGGGATCGCATGTTTAAGCTTTTCTTTGCAACTGGGAGAGCTGGAAATTAACCTTTTTTCCAGCGAGACCAACATTCTTAAGTATTTCTCTAATCAGTATCCTTGGAAGGCAGGTTTAAGGAATATGCAAATCACTGCACAGCTAGAGATGCAGCCTGCAAGAGCTGGAGACTATAATCCAGCAGTGACAATGCACCATACATTGGATATTAACCTCAGGAAGAACCAGAGACATTCCAGGGAAGTCTTGTCATTCAAGTTATAATCCAGGACGTCTGCAGCGTGCTGGCCAAGCCACAGGCGGAGAAGCCGAGGAGAGGCAGCTGCTGGGAGCAGCTCGGTGCTTCCTGCTGCATTCCACAAGAGGGTCCCCCTGACTTCTTGGTGCTTCAAAACCCCTCCACCATCCATCTGTGAACACTCCAGCAGTCCAGGGGGAAGCCCACACTTCATCAGAGGTATCCATCCAGGACACATCCCACCAGCACGGAGCCCACGGCCGGCGGAGTGAGCTTTTCCTCATGGGCTGCCAAGCGTTCCTCCTAAAACCAACCCCAGCTCATCCTTGTGTTCCTTGTCTTCTGCTCCCATTGGAGCTATATGGGATCAAAAGCTGTTTACTCCCTCGGCTTAGTAGGTTCTACCCCAACAGGGGTTTCAGGAGAACGTGCCAAAACCACCCATCAGGGCTTTCATGTTGTTGGATGACACAGCGTGTTTACAGCTCATGCAGCTCCCGAACTCTCCAGGACAAAGGCAGCAGGATCACAGTCCCCTGAAACAGCTGGAATTTTTGAAATGTTCACATCTTCCCCGCCTTTCTGTAGCATTCGATGCATCTTGACCATAAACTGTTCTGGTTGGGAAAATGTTCATCCTCCCTTTACACGGTGAGAATGAAAATGAGGAAATAGAGGCTGCATTCAATGTGACAAACGTCTAAGAAATTCCTCTCTGAGTGGATTCCCTGACTGTACCTTCTGCATTTGCAGGAGACAAATTATTGTGGCGTGTAGAGATAAGAAATGGTGTCAGCTCAAGTTAATTTTCTACCACAATTATATAAAAAAAAAAAGCTGTTCTGACCTTTAAAAAACAACAACAGTGTTTTCAGACTTTCACCTACTGTTAGAACTCATTTCTAAATGCTGCACACAAGTTAGACAAGGATTGTTATTTTGCAGACAAGGAAATGAGATAAAATCATTAAGTGACTTCCCCGAGTCATTATTAGACCTGGAGAAAATTTCAGAGGACTTGATCCCATATCCTGCATGGTCCATTCATCAACAGTCCTGCCAGAGTCCATCCGTATCAGCTATCAGCACTATAGGAGTTTGCATTGTACCTACTAGATGGCTAAGTGAGTTGAATGAATGACATGAAACTGCTCCCTCTTAGTGGGTTGTTTTCCTGTTGGGTCAGCACTGCAGCCTGGGTCAGCACACAGCCGTAGGAGACCTGTCATAGGAAGTGGGTGAGCACATGTGGCCGGAGGTAGAGCAAGACCAAGCACAGACAGAGATAAAATTAGCTGTGGAAAACAGACGGAGGTCTGACAAAGTCCTCTGCTTTAGCCACGGGGTGCTCTGTTCATGCATAAAAACATAGAAATACAGGACTGAGGAATTCAGAGATTTACTAGTCCAGCCTCTAAGGCAGGACTGAGTGTATGCAGATTGCCTGTGAGTGTCTAAGCTCTTCTCACCTCCAGTGAGGATGCTCTGCTGAGTAACACTCAGGTAGGCACTGATGGTGTTTTAACAGCTCAGCACTGGAGGGCTCTTACAGATTTTTAGCCTAAATCATCCCTATGGCACATGAGAGGGATTTCTTTGCTTCCTCTGGAAATTAGGGCCAGCTATTGACCACTGTCAATTAAATACTGACTGTGCATATCATACTTGTGTCCCTTCTGGTCTCCTTTTGTTTTTGACTGAGCAAGCCAATTTTTCCCATCTTTTCTCATCAGCCACCTAATGGAAATCTCTTGTCATTCAGAACTTTCTCTACTGGTATTTTGTCTCTCTTGAAGTGAGGGAACCCACTCACTGGGGTATCCCACTGACAAGGGCCAGTACCAAACACATCAGAAAAAGACTTCCAAGTGTCCGACTGTTAATTTATCCTCACAACAGGAAACTAAAATACCACTGAAGACTCTGAGTGAATTCCAACAATACATTTTTATGTGGAGAATAAAATTAAATGCAATGCAAGGAAAGTCCCTGGTCTTACAGGGACTCGTATGAGGGAGATGGCAGAGGTTATTGCTAGACCACTCTCCATCATTTTTGAAAGGTCCTGGAGAACAGGAGACGTGCCTGAGGACTGGAGAAAGTCCAGTGTCTGGCCACTATGATTCTATGATCCAGCAAACTGAAAAGAAGTGGCCAAAGTGCCACAGTGAGAGAACATAAGCAGGCATCTGGGAGAGAGTCTCTCTATTTTCACAGGGCTTCCCATAGTGCCTGTGGGCAGAGGGACTCACATACAGAGGGGATTTTTGCCAACTTAATATCTTTTTAGTGACATCAATCTTTTTATCAGGGCCTGTTCGGACAGGACAAGGGGTGATGGTTTGAAACTAAAAGTGGGGATGTTCAGACTGGAGAGAAGGAAGACATTTTTTCCCCTGAGGGTGGTGAGAGCCTGTCCCAGGCTGCCCAGAGAGGTGGTGGCTGCCCCATCCCTGGCACCATCCCAGGGGAGGTTGGTGCTCTGAGCACCCTGCTCTAGCTGCAGATGGTCCTGCTCCCTGCAGGGGGGTTGGACTGGGTGACCTTGAAAGGTCCCTTCAACCCAAACCATTCTGAGATTCTAGGATTCTTTCTTTCAAAGATGAACCTGAAAGAACTTACCAAGAACTGTGAGTTGATGGAAAAAAAGGAATATGGAGAAGCTCCTCCTTAAATTACTGTCTACTTGGATTGATCAGTGCTGGCTCTAAAGCACTTCACTTTTTCTTGGTCCAAAATGTTTTCTGCCAGAGAAGTTCCTGAAAACACTTCACAACAGTGGAAAACACCTGTCTCTGCACAGCTCAGGGCAGGGAAGAGTGGCTGGAAGGTATCAGCTGAAGTCACCACCGACTCAAACATGAAACCAGATTTTTCAGTCCTTTTGGCCAGACCCGAGAAATCACAAAGGAAACTGAGAGGTCAGTTCAGACCAGAGCCCTTTTATATCTTAGGAATGTGCAGATCCATTCCTATAGATTATCTGCATACTGCAAACTACATGTTTTCTCCTGACATGCCACAGCTACCAACACGAGCAGGGCTTCACTCAAACTCCTCTCCTGGCTCATCAGAACGCAATCTATAATGCTTTTTCAGATCATGGCCATAGATTTTCTTTAGTTTCAACCAGTGGCTGCTGAAGCAGAGCAATAAAGAGCCACAGCACAGTTCCCACTGAGCTCCCCAAAGTCTGTCAATACATTTAACAACCTGCAGCATAAACACATCTGCTTTCAACCGCCACCGAATACCTTTCAGAAAGAGCTTTTTTGTTACGAGTGGATTTGAAGAAAAGCTTGAAAGGACACAACTGAAAAGCTTCTCTTTTTTTTTTTTTTAACCAAGGGATGCAGCCACACTCCCTGCTGCACCTCATCTCCCAGATGAATCAGTGATCCACAAATACCAGCAGCTAACCAGCATTCTGAACACAAGCAATCAGTCTGATTAATTTAACATTTACTCATCTGAACACGCAACCTCGGCGAATACGTGACAAGTGATGGAGGTCTCAGAAGCCTGTCATTGTTGTCTTGGTTGGCTTACAGTGTTTCCATAATAACCTCCCACAGTCAGTGCTCAAACTATCTCAGATGTCCCAGCAGCAGGCGTGTGGCACTTGACAAATGGCTGGGTATGGCCCTGAGCTGGGGTCTGAAGGGTCCCGCTCACCTAGACTCACACCATGTGCCACCACCTGACAAAACACAGAGTTGAACTGATCCGGGGTAACAATATCCAGTACCAACTTCTTATTTTTAATTTTTTTTTCCTTAAAGTTGTTTTTCCACACGGATATTTGCAGCGTTGGCTCAGCATTCCTGCCAAAACCCGGGTGGTGGCCAGCAGATGCAGCAGCCAGAAGGCTCTTGTGCTGACTTCTCCAGAGAAGCCACTGACTGTCTAACTCAGTTACACTCTCAGGAGGCAGCAACCTCGAAAACTCCCCTTGAGCTTAGCTAAAAAATGCCACTAGAGAAGTATATATAACATGCTGAGGCAGCTTCCAACTTACAACCTAAACAGATAAAAGGAGACAGAAAAATCAACCTGAAATATTAAAAAAAACCCAACATGTTCTTGAATGAAATACTCATTAAAAAATAAATTAAGTTCCTTTACAGCATCAGGGAACCTGATGCTTCATCAAATTTGCAGTTCATCAGAGTCACTCTGAATTTATATACAAAGAAACTAATTACAGCCTCCCCCCATCTTTACCAAAAGGGAAGGTCTTTGGTAAACACGTAACGTGGTGCTTGGAAGAAGAGTCCTCAAGGGGACATCTCTGGGAGAGATTTGATGCAAACTGAGAGAGCTGGTGAAGAGAGCCCCACAGCCTCCTTGCCCCCCAGACCAGTCTCTGGTTATATGAAACCACAGCAAGGCCTTTCCTGGTGCTGATGCTGAACGTGTCACATTCATCCCAAATGTCACCTTCAGTTAAATTCCTGAAAAAGCAGAATATGCAGGAGAAGAGCTGGTGTACATCTGCCTGCCATCCCAACTCCTGCTGGGCTAAGCAGGAGTCACTGGGAAGGTACTAACACTACATTTCATCCCATCAAGGATCCGTAAGAAATGACTAGCAAAAGACACATCAGTTTTTGTGGAAAAATCAAGGGTTTGGCCATGTACAAACAGACTTTTCAGTTGAAGTACAAAGATTCTGGGCACAGCACAGCACTTAGGGCAGAGTTAAAGTCAAGGTGGTTGGCTGAGGTATGGAGGTTCTGGCATTAATGCTCAGTTAGTTTGTGGGAAGGTCACTTCACTTTCTCTGTTTCTCTCCCTTGCTCCATTCCTTCCTTTCTAGGTTGCTTTTATTTTTAATTTCAACACGTTGAGGCTAAATCACTAAATCACTATCAAACCCAGAAAAAAAATAAGAATTTGAAATATCCTTCCTTCAAGTACAAGTGACTGTGATGGGAGCACAGGACGACCACAGTATGATGTTGAGTTAATGGCTTGATTGGATCTTAAAGCTCTTTTCCAACTGAAATGGTTCTGTGATTCTAGGCTCAGGTGCAAAATAAAGTAACCTGCTTTGCGACTGTCAGAAACCCTCCAAGAAAATTCTCTGTATGCTGGCAAGGAAGCTCTTTGCTTCTGCTTCAGTCAAAGGGCTCTTAAAGCTGTGACCCAGTCCCAGCAAACGCTCCTGGAGCAGCGGCAGAAGGAAACCTGGGAAGAAGCAGAGTTTGTGACAAAGTCTCTTGATTTTTATGAGTTGAGACGTGTGGCTTTTGGAAAAGATGTGCAAACGACCCCCAGTGACGTTACCTCAGCGATGGATCTGTCACAGGAGCTGAGCAGCAGAGGCTGGGAAAAGTGCAAACTATTTCTCCGAGTAACCTCTTGTCTGTCTGGCACATTTCAGGGGCCAGAACGTCTGGGTCACAGCGGCAAGAAGCTGGAGTCACTGTGAACCTTGCCAGAGCCGTGTGGCAAGCTGTGTGAACAGCTTCAGATGAGGCAGCTGGGGGGGGCTGGGGGGAAAGTGCCACTGTAAATGTCTCACAAAAGCACTGGAAATACTGAAAAGCTTCTAGCGTAAGAGGCTCTGCCTTGCCAAGCCTTGCCATTTTATTGATGCTCTATTTAAAGTCCTGCCTTTTGAAAACAACTGGTGACCTTGGAGTCGGCTTCCATGAAAGAAGGCCTCCAGCAGAGGCTGCACAGAAAAGCCTGAAGGGCCCGAGCAGGCTGCAAATTCTTGAGAAAACAACCTGTTTATTAAAGGCTCGTGATCTCGAAGCTAATCAGGATTTCTAACAGAGTGCCTCACGACTTTCTGGGTGTCAGCAATATCAGGGAGGTGAAAAAAAACAACCCACAACAAACCCTGCTTCAAAACCAAGCCTAAATGAGAAAATGGGCAGCAGGAGCGGAAAGCTCTCTCTGCGTTACCTTGCCTTTGAAAGCCTCTCAACAAACCAAACCAAACCAAATCTCACACCTCTCCAAATGAAAGGGTAATAATCAAATCCAGCAGAGCTCCAGAAATACGTTAGGCTTAAGGAGCAGTTCCTGGAAGGAAAGGTAATCACAAGTGGGAAGAGACTCTCCGGGTTGTTGATTCCAGCCCAATAGCTGGAGCCTGGCAGTCAGCTGCAGCATAGGTGCAGCAGCTGCAGGAACAGGAGATGTGGGAGCTGGTGGAAAACAGATGGATGCTTTGCCTGCTATGCCAGGGAAGGTGATTTTTCTGCTGTTTTTACTTCCATCCACAAAAATTAGAATCTGCATCCCGGAGATGTTGACTGTGAGGGAAGTGGGGCGAGAGGCTGGGGCCATGGCCATGGCAGTGGGAGAGAACTATCAACACTCAGCAGAGGAACTTGGATGGGGAAAAAAAACATAACCCAACAGTCTTGAAGTAGGCCAGATGAAGATAAGAGAGATGTAACACCATGAATAAACTATCACTTCCACCTTGGCTGCATTTATCTCTTCCTTCATCAGTATTTCTCCACTCCCCCCCAGCACTCCTTCAGATTTCCATTTCCAAGACAGACAGAACATCAAGATGTGTTTTTTAATTGAAAAGGGAAGGCACTGAGGAAGAGAGGGGGAGATTAAAGCCATCAGCCTTATTTCTCACTGGAAAGGTTTGTTTGGACAGGGAGCTCGGATTGGAGTCAACAGGGGTTTGTCAGGGTGTCACTGCCACCAGCCCCAGAGCATCTCCAGCCAGGAGAGCAGCCAGCCCAGAGGTGGAGCAAACACCAGGGCAGGGAAGTTCTTCCCACACAGCCCATGTGGCAAATCACCACAGGAGAGCAGAAACTCTTTCTCCTGCAGGAATGGGGTCAGACACAGACCAGTGTATTCTTTCCACAGCCCCCTTCTTTCTGAAGCAGCCTCTATTTAAAGCTGCTATCATGCCAAGTGCTGTTAACAATAAAAAACCTGGTTTTTTTTCAATATAAGAGGGAAATTAAAAATAGTTACAATCATACAAAGAATTCCTGGAGACTCCCAACCAATGCCTGTTGGGTCTAACCCTGCTAGACTAGCAGCATGGAAATAATTTAGAGGTGGAAAGCCAGCCAGGCAACTCACAGGAGACTTGTAGTCCATATTTTTCTAGATTTTGGTCAAAGTCTTGTTTCCCATTTGTTTTTAATATACCCAAGATTCTTCCCAGACCTGCTAAGCCCTGCACTGCTTTTGTTCATTCCATTTAAAATCTGTTCCACAGACACTAAAAACAAACAAACAGACATATATATATATATATATATATATATATATATATATATATATGTATAAAGCTTTGGGAAATGGGAGCTCAGCTGCCATTAAACCAGTGCTAAGCTTCTCAAAACCCAGTTTCATTGGCCCAACACCCCTCTGGACAACGGCCACAAAGCAGAAGGCCAGCAAGGCCAATCCTCCTCGTCCAAGCATCCATCCATTGAAATGGTGGGATGGAAACATGGATGTTTTCCTTACAGTGAGGCCAGAGGGGAGGCTGTGGCAGCTCGACAGGCAGTTTGCCCAGGCTGCAGAGACTTGGTGAAGCTTTGGGATGATGTTTTTGCCTCATGAGAGAGTCAGACACTGCTCAAGAAGTTTCCACTGTGGAGATAAATTGGTTTACTGGACATTTGGCAGAGCTGGGATGGTGCCAGGCTTAAGCACTGAAGTCAGGCTGGTATGCTACTTGCATAGTGTACACTTGGGCAATAACACTGTATAGACTGAAGAATAACAGTGTATAGATTGAAAAATAACACTGCATAGACTGATAAATGACACTGCACAGACTGATAAATCATGGCATGGAATGTATTTATATGTGCCTGCTGAGATGTACACGACCAGGGGAAGCCTTGAGGACCAATGTAAATATTTAACAGCAAAAGAGGGGTAAGTTTGGGCGGGTATCAAAATATTTCCCACTCAAGGACTGTATTTAAAACTTACTTGTAACACACCAAATAAACACGAGCCTCTGTTCTACAGCATCTGCCCTTTGTTGGTGATTTGCATTCACTTACTCCAGAAGTGCATGCAGCATTTGAAGCTGAGCTACCAACATATGCTACAGACTCAGAGAATCACAGAACAGAATCACAGAATCACTCAGGTTGGAAAAGCCCCTTGGGATCATCCAGTCCAACCATCAGCCCTACTCTACAAAAGTCACCCCTAAACCATGTCCCTCAAAACCACATCCAAACGACTCTTAAACACACCCAGGGTTGGGGACTCAACTCCCTGCCTGGGCAGCCTGTGCCAGTGTCTGACACTCTGTCAGTGAAAAAATTTTCCCTAATGCCCTAAACCTCCCCTGGTGCAGCTGGAATCCATCCCCTCTGGTTCTATTACTACTGACCTGTGAAAAGAGTCCAGCACCAGCCTCTTTGGACCATGTTTGACTCTTTTTGATTTCCTCAAGAGTCACCACCCTGCCCTGTGCTACAGGAGGTGAGGTGGGGTGAGGGCACAGCACAGTCACACACATTATGCTCAGACACAGACATATCTGTCCCACCAAGAACAGATAAGGCTGAGAACAATTTTCAGGTGCATAGCTCAGTGCTGCAGATAAAAGTTCACCAACGCATGTGTTGCATCCAAACTTTCCAAAGGCTGCATGTGGCTAGATAGGAAATCAAATTAATGGCCAACGTGATATTGTGTAAGCCTCATTATCAAGATGATGGGACGGCTTGAGTTAATCTAAGGAATATTAACAGGTTCATAAATCTTGTCAGATACATTTATCAGATGGGAATATTTTGAAAACCTCACCGAATGGGCTGTGCCTTTGGAAAGAGGAAGATCAGGCTCTGCTGTTGCACATCTACTAAAACAAAACAGAAAGGTCAGAGCAGCGTGCCTGACAGAAACTGCACTTGGAAATTTCATTAGGGATTGGCACAAGCTCTGTTCCCAGCACCAGCTGAAGTTCCCTTCAGCCAGGAAGCAAAAGAGAAAAGGCTCCTCCATATTCAACAGCATATCAAAAAAGGAAAACTCTGTCTCAAGTGCAGAGCCCTCCAAACTGCTCAGTAACATCCCACCTATGAAAATGAAGCTCAAGTCAAAGGAATATTCATGGATGATGCTGCTTCCCAGTCTTCTGCAGGTCCCAGGCCCGGATCATGTCCTAACTCAGCACACAGCTCCCATCATGCACCCAGGACTCCTTTTGGTCTGAGCTACACAGACAAAATGAAGCATGCCATAACTGAAGAGATAATGGTATCCAATTAATTCTTCAGCATAATTGTAACTGCACTTGATACAAGATTCAGTTTTGCCCGCAAAGTATCAAAGGAATTTTAGCACATCCCAGACAATGATTCAATCCTCTAATAAGAGGAGGCCTGATGTCATATATAGTTTATGTTAACATCCACACATACC
Organism: Ceyx cyanopectus; assembly: GCA_013401355.1. NCBI lineage: Eukaryota > Metazoa > Chordata > Aves > Coraciiformes > Alcedinidae > Ceyx > Ceyx cyanopectus. The sequence goes on along the minus strand of VYZU01073088.1, from coordinate 21,284 downwards.
ATACCAGGACCTCCCTGATGCAACAGCTTTTATTCTCTGCCATGTTAGGCTGTCAACAGAAATGATTCTACCCTTCCTGTTCACAACTTTTCAAACCAAAAAGAACAGAGTGCGTCAGAGTTGCTACAGAATCATGGAAGTTGGGAGGAACATCTCCACACAACAGGACATCTGTAACATCTTAGGTGAAGCTTCTGCAGTCAGGGCAAGGGACTTTTTCTTGATTTAAACTCTATCAATTTTACTTCCAACCATGTGCTTTTGTTCACTGAAGATATGAGTTGCTAATAATTAGACAACATAGGACCAGTCCCAGCCACACCGAATGAAAGCCCAACAAGCCCTTGTCACCTCTCCAGCCAAGGGATGAGCTCCCAGCTGGAGCACAACACCCTGTGGCCTTGGCACCCACTGAAGAGGGTCCCACTAAACTCACAGTGGGCAGATGGAGCACACTTAATGGATCAAGCTGGGCTATCAGGAATTAGCAGCTCCTGCTCAGAGCCTCTGGCACACTATGGTGCAACCTGAGGGAGAGGATGGCTGGGTTCAGGAACCTTCAAGGTACCAGAGCTCAAGGAGTTCAGTGACTAACCCCCATGTCCCACTGTGTGCAGTCAACGCAAGGGCCACCAAGGGACTCCAGCATTCCTTATCCATAACCTACTTGCAGTGCCTTACTGCAAATCCCCCTCCTCCCACATCCACTGACTCTACTGTTTGCTGAAACCTCTGTCTCTCCTCTTCATCCGTGTGCTCATGACAGGGCTGTAGGACAAGCAGTGTGTTAAATGATTTACACCACCCACCAGGGATGGAGAGGGATTTGCAAGGAAAGAAGTCTCCTCGAGCTGGACAGATGGTTGCACCGCAGGAGTTGTGGCTAAGGAAAAGGCTGCAGAGACTCATCACAAAAGGGAGGTCCAGACTTTACAGTGAACTGCCAAGCAAAGGCTTGCTAGGGACTGCTGCACTGGGGCAAGATTTACAGGAGAGGCCACCCAGTCAGTTTTAAGGCTGGGTTGCTAGGCAAACATGCACACAAAGGATGGGAGGAGTTGCTCATTCCATGGGGGTCCCCAGGTCCAGTATGCAAAGGGTGGTGAATAAGCCTCGCTGCAGACTGAGCTGCCAGCAAAGGACCCTTCTCTACAAGAAGCCACAAGCTGACATGTAGGAAAAGAGCAAGAGGGTGAGGAAATGATTGGGTGGTGTAAGTCAGAGTATGACCCCAACCTCAGCATCACCATCCTTCTGCAGGCACAGCAGGGGAGGTGTCTGAGCAGGACATTCCTGTGCCTGGAGGATGTTTACAGGAGCTTTCAAGACAGAGGATGGGAACTGAAAGTGAAAAGCTAAGGAAAGTTTGTCCCTGTCACTCTTTTCTTCTAATCCTCCTGCCCATTCCCCTCCAGAGTCTCTAACACGCGACTTGCCTTCGCTTTCGAGACCTATTTGTTTCCTACCTATCATACCTCATTTCTCCCTGAAATACCAGCTCCTGCCTCTGATCGACCAGTGATGCCAACACTCATCACCAGCTTCAGTGACAAGCTGGGACAGCAATCCTTGCAGGAGCATTTGCCATGGGTGTGAGCGAGCCCGCGTTCGTCAGGGCAAGACCAAAGTACGCGGCAGGAGTTGAAACACGAAGCTGAATTTTTGCTGGATGAGAAAGTGGGGAGAAACAGAAGATGTTTTGCAAAAATTCTGATCTGTCTGAGATGCTTCTCAGCCTCTTCTTGCAGCTGTGTGCAATCCCACGGGCTCTCTCCCCAAGCCCAAACAAGGTTGTGCTCAGAGGCTCCCGTGACTTTCTGCAGCGTGTCCTTGCTACGGCTTCATGTGAAAAAAATCCCATTGTTTTCTACATGAAAGCTCAGCTACCCCAACTCATTATAAGGAGAGCCAGCAAAACCATCATATGGACAAACCAGAGGATTCAAAAGCATAATAGGAGCTCCCATTGTAATAACAGGAGCTACTTATTGTCAAGAAAGGGTTGGTTTGTTTTCATTTCTACATTCCTGCACCTTTGTTCAGACCCATACTACTGCATCAACTTGACCAGGTTGTTGTCAGTGCAGCAGCTGCAGGAGCTACAGACACTGCAGAAAAACAGAAAACAGATGTGAGTACTTTTAAATGTAGACTTCAGGTTTAAAACTAATACCCCAGCATGCTGTATTTCTCAGTGGTGACCTGTGACAGGACAAGGGGCAGTGGGCACAATCTGGAACGCAGAAAGTTCCACCTCAACATCAGGAAAAACTTCTTTCTTGTGCTGGTGCTGGAGCCCTGGCCCAGGCTGCCCAGAGGGGTTGTGGAGTCTGCCTCAATTCTTACAGCGTGCCCAGTGACTGTGACCCCTAGACCAATCACTGCAAGAGGGGTCATAGAATTTTACATCCCTCCAATGGAGTCTATGAAGGCTATGAAGGGACTGGAACATCTCTGGTGAGGAACAGCTGAGAGCCCTGGGACTGTTCACCTGGGAGAGAGAAGCCTGAGAGGGGATCTTAAGAATAGTTAAAAATGGTGGGTGTGAAGTAGAAGGGGCCAGGCTCTGTTCAGTGGTTCCCTGTGATAGGGACAAGAGATGATGGCAGCAAAGGGAAACATGGGAAGTTCCAGCTCAACATGAGGAGAAACTTCATCACTGTGAGGGTGACAGAGCCTGGCCCAGGCTGCCCAGAGAGGCTGTGGAGACTCCTTATCTGGAGACTTTCCAGCCCCACCTGGATCTGTTCCTGTGCGGGCTGCCCTGGGTGCCCCTGCTCTGGCAGGGGGGTTGGACTCCATGATCTCCAGAGGTCCCCTCCAAACCCCCACCATTCTGTGATCCTACGCTTCTAAAGGTAAATCCATGTCCTGTTTTGGCAGCAGGAGATCCACAGTACTTTGGGGAAGACTCACAAGTTACCAAAGGGGTTTTGGACTGAGTGGAGTGAAGAAACTTCTCAAAACTCCCCCAGGACAGGCACAGTTATTTAACTGCACGTACGCTTTCCTTTTGGACATGCAAACACACGGAAAAAAAACCCAAACTAATCAAAATCTACCATTTGAAGCACTTGAAATTACTGCTCATTCTACTATTTCAACTTGAAGTTTCTCCTGGGAACGAATGGGAATACACCAAGAAGGCATTAATATGAGCAATCAAGTCTATAAAAATTATACAATGCTGCAAGAATGCAGCAGCCACTCCAATGTTCTGTTATTGATATTCAAAGTTGGGGTTGCTGAATCTGAAGATCTTTAAAATTAACCAAGTATTTAATGTCACTGCTCTGCATTCCTGGGTTAACCAATCCAAATGATAATTCAAAGGGGGGCAAAATAAAGCATGACCTGAATTAGGCAATGGGTGATGGGGTACAATTAACATTGCTGTGCAAAATAAGGGGTTGGATTCTCTTTGCTATAGAATTTCTGCTTGGTTCAGCAGGAAGGAGGGTCAGAAAAACAATTACAGCTCCCTGCTTATTTGTCCAGCCTTGAAAACACAGATGAGCCTCAAGTCTGCAGGAGAAGGTAGAATTCCTCAAAACATCCTCTGTCAGCTAAAGAGAACTGGAGTAGTTAAACCACAGCTTCTCCCTGTCTCCACCACACTGCCTGAAGAAACCTGTGTCCTGGGATATGGGAGAATGGCATAAAGAGTTTGTCTTAGGAGAAGAAATCCCCAAGATGTTATCAGAGCAGAGCTCCACGTAGGTAGCTGTGAGGACAGGCAAGAGGAACAAATAAAACAGATCTAACGCATTATACATAGAAAAAAAATTATATTAACATCAATAACTGGATGTTGTGGTGCTGTGACCACGTTGCAAGGCAACCTGGGTGCTTACTGAGTAGGACTGCAACCCCCTAAGAACTGAAAGAAATAGCCAGAGCTGGACCCAGCCCTGCAGGGGGGTCTCCCCAGAGCCCTGGGAGCAGAGGGGCAGGATCCCCCCCTCCCCTGCTGCCCACAAATCACAGAGAACTCAACAGCCCATGGGCAGGTAACACAGACCTGTGCTCCTTTCCTCCTCAAGAGCTCTCCTCATACTATCATGACTAGTTTTACCTGCTCAGCAATCCAAAAACAAGAAGAAATGGCTTTAATAAAACATTTTTCTCCTCAAATACAGCCTAAGCAGTGCCTAGTTTCTCACTGCTCTAATGAAGTGTGTTGGGCACTTCTAACTTCTGAAGACAACTAGTTTAAATGGGGAAAAAAAAAAATAATACACTCATACAAAGCTCCTTTACATTTCTTCTGGGAGCCTCTATTTGTACCATAGAAATCCTCCAGGATAAGATCTTGGAAAAACCACAAGACTGTGCAAACCACATTTGAATATGGTTTAGACTTTCAAAGCAAAGCATTCTGTAGATGATGGTAATGCCATCCCCCCACACACTCTGCCCCTCTCCCTCTCCCCAGCCATTCAGCTTTCGTAACAGATGCGTCAGATGTGTTTTTCATCCACCACCACTCTCCAAACAATGGGAAGGCAACTGACTTGAGAGTGAATTTTGAGAGAACCTAACCACAGCTTAAGAGAAAAAATAAAAATAAAAAAAGAGGGGTGGGGGAGGACAATTCTGAGCATTGCAAATAGCGGAACAACCCCAAGAAATGCTTATAGAGGGGTGAGGCTACTTAATTGATGCTCAATGCATAGAATTCTTCACAAGAGAGAAAATTGACTCTTTGGTCAGCTTTGAGCAAAACAAAAAGAGGTGCAAATTTTAATGCCTGCTACAATTGCTTTTCTCTGCTCCCTCTCCCTCGCCTGAGATTTTCAGACCCTATAATGCATTTAAAAAACTGAATTATTTGCCAGAAACAGCCACATACTTAGAATATCATGTGCAAACACTTGGGGCTGCAGTCCCAATACTTTGGCCCTATAATGGCACCATTTTTCTGCTTCCAGAAGCAGAATATTTTGGGTTTTTTTCCCCAGTCTGATGCTTCTTTTAATTATACTTGTAGAATGAATCCTTTCAGATATTTATTTTTTTTGCCAGGAGACTATTTTTCAGTTCCAAAGAGCATCAGAGGAGTCTTAAAACCAGGTTTTCAAACCTGCAATCACTGAGATGCAGGCAACGAGAACCTGACTGCACAAACACCCAGGCTGAATTTCCTACACGTGACCTCACACCACAGTCTTGGTCTGAGGAGGAGTGTGAACATTTGGAGACTAAATTAAAGACCAGATTCATTCCAGCTGCTAAATGGCAGCTGGGGGTGCTGGGATGTCAACCCCATTTTGACAGTGCCAATACTTGTTCACAAGTTCACAAGACAGTTCAATACTTGTGCAACAGTCACACTCCACACACCATCCTTTGTGTATCTGCTCTGCTACTCATGACTTGCACGAGGTTGAGGTGAGTAAAACCTCCCAACCTGAGATCCAGAAAATCTCAGAAGGCTGGAAGTGACTCCATTCACAGACACACCAAGTCATGGGTCTGTATGACCCTCAAAACATGAGCACACACACGTGTGTGTTCATGTGTGCACTTTCCAGTGTTCTTAGCACCACACAACCTTCTTACCTAGTCTCAAACACTGCACAAGTGAAAAAAAAACCCTACTAAGTGAAGCAGCTTCGTCTTCTCCTGATACTAAACTGTATGACCCTGGTCTTTGGGGAATTCATTACATCTTCTTGTAAGCAAACAGTGTTTTATTTGAGCAAGGATAGAGGTGGAGGGCATTCCACACACAGCTGTGTGTACATGGAGACAGATACACACTGAGAGCAGACGCAGAAATAGGAACACTTGTAAGACTCCGTAAATTATTACATTAATTTTCCGTAAATCAAAAGAGTTTATGAGAAGTATGTTCTTCTCCTTACTTAAATCTCAACATCCACCTCTTAATTCAATTTGGACTTTTTTTTAAGCATCTCTCAAGGTACATTCCATAGCATCTTTCAAGAAGATCAGGAAATACAGCCCAAATAATGTCATGAATCACCAGACGTGAAACAACTCAAGTGAGAAAAAAGAAAATCAACAGTTTGGGCAGCCCTTTAGCAGAGGAAAATTCCCCAGGGCTGATGCCTCCTCTTTCATGCTGCATTCTTACTACTCCTTTTGACAAATACTGCCCATCTTTGGTTAGCTCCAGGACTAACATGTGATTCAGTAACTAAACTGGGCTTTCAGAATTCTCTAATATGGCAACTAAGAAGAAAAACAGGTCCTAAAAAAACCATACCAATTCTTACATGTACTAACACCACCACCTTACTGGTGAGTAAAAGCTGAAGCATTTAGTACCTACTTTTTGTTTCCTTTTTAGTGTATCTAAGCACATAGGATATTGCAAAACCACTTCAGTGAAGCTCAGTATTCAGTAACATACTTTATCTCACCAGCCTTTCTGCCAATTTTGAAAGCTTAAGAAAAAAAAGTCCTACTAAAGGAACTGTAACCTGCTGTCCTGCAGTTTGTGAGCTACTTAAATATCTGATGTTTGCTTTTAACGATGAGATACAGAAATATGAACAAAAAGAAAACCCTACAATGGATCTTCTGAGCTGAAAATCAGTTCAGCAGAAATAGTAAGAAAAAAAAGGACCCTCAGACTCTCATGTCCCTTCCCCTTCCTCCTCCATCCCCAAACCAAGAAGAGATTATCTCAATGGTTGATTGTCCTTGTTATGATAATTTTCTTCTGGTGTCTAATTGGAATTTCCTCAGGAGTAACTTATACCTGTTACCCCTCATCTTCTCCACGTGACTCCTTGTAAAAAGGGAGTCCCCCATCTCCTTTGTAAACAAGAAATAGTTGGAGCTTTGTGGAGAATGCAAGTTAGCCAGAGGTGCTGGCTCAGCAGAGATGCCAGGTCAGTAGCCGTGTCTCTTGGGAGAGTAGCTGAGCATCTCTCCCTGCAGCTGGAGGAGCCAGCTGATTGATCTGAGCTGCTGCTAGGTGGATGACAACAGTGAGCTGAAGAATTGAGGTTACACTGCCTATCAATTTGACAACTGCTAATGATACTGCTATTAAAAAAATAATAAAATAAAGGCTCTGCTATTTATTTCTTTGTTCCTTATTTATTGACTGCTCTGTATTTTACTGGTTTATGTAAGTAAACCAGGATAGCTGCTACGTTTCACTGGCATCACATCCCAGGGTAAACATTATAATGGAGTAAGATCACAGCATCTGTAAGGATGTGGCAAAATAAAAGAAAATAAAACAAACTAAGTCAAGAGAATTGAGAGAGATCACAGTTCAGGGCAGGGGTGGAAGCTCAGGAGTTGAAAACCATCATGTGAAAGGATACATCTGCCTAATGCAGAGATCACACCATTCATTCAATGTCTCTAGGAGCTGAAGGCCATTCAGAATATCTATTCAAGAGGAAGCCCCTTCAGTTGACACCAGGCACGTGGGGCCAGCACTGTTGTGTCACGCTGACGCAGGCAGCAACTGATGATAAGATAAAATATGCTGGAATTTACCACACCTCCCTGGTAGCTACCTGCTACTTTTCCAATTTACATCAAGATGTAAATTGGCAGGTCAAAAAGATAAGCCACGGGACACCTTGTAGATATTTTTTTTTTTTTAGTAGAAGCAAAAATGCTTGCAGCAGAGATGTGCTGTGATCAATGGCTTACACTTTTTTTTCTGGGATTTCAAAGGAGAATTTAATTGGGGACATACTGAAAAAGATTTTTGTTCACTCTTGCACAGTTACCAGCCAAAACCCAGCAGAGGTTGTGCTGGCACTGCAGAGGGCTACTGAGACAACATTGTGTTTTCTGTCACGTCTTAAGCAATGATGCTCTTGCTTTTGCCTTAAGTGAGGAAACATTCTGAAAAAAAAAAAAAGAAAAAAGAAGATCACGTTCTGCTTCTGTTTTCCCTTGAGAAATATTTCGAGAGGAGTGTCATAACCCAGTGTCCATTCTTCTCATCTGCAGATGACAGAATGGAAAAAGCCACTTTTATTTCAGAAAGGAGCTACTTTTTCCTTCTGCTCGTCCCTCCTGCCTGTGAGCAGAAGGGTTGTGGAGGTGACTCCTTCCAGCCCATGTTCAGAGTACTAGGGCTTCTCCCACCTGACAAGCTAACACTTGTCTACTCTGGTAACTCAAGCATCTTCCACCACACCAGTTGGCACTTAAGTTAGGAAAGGCTTAATTTTCACTCAAGAAGCCCAGTGCCTTTTATAATTTAGCTAGAAATTAACATCCAGAAACAACTCAGTGCTCTACTTGTCCTTTCATAGAGGATAATCTGACTTTGCAAATCTTTCACCACTTCAACAACCCGTCTGAAACGTGTCCAAGGGCTTCTGCCTACGTCAAACTAAATCAGGAGCAACAGGAGGGTGCCCTGTTTTGCCTCTGAAGTATTGGAAATAGGAGAGATACAGATTGTTATTATCTTTTACACTGCCGAAGAAAAAAGAAACAATTAGGTCAGAGCCCTCCCTCAGCTATTTTGATGAAATGCAGAACTTTGACACAGTTTACTGAGATCAAGCAAACATCCTTTTCCTTCCCTGCTCCAGAGGGCCATAAGCTCCTGCTGTTCCCTTGAAGGACACGGCTTCTCTTTTTGCTGATGGCATCTCTTTTGTGCTACTGCCTCTTAAAGCCTCACTCCAAGATGGTGCTCCTGTTTGAACAAATTGAATGAAAACAATGACAAAATCCTCATCAGCAAGGTTGAGCAGCTGGATCCCTAATTCCTTGGTGAGCTTTCTTTAACATTTCTGGCAGAAATATTAACTGCCACTTAACCAGAATGATAGTCGCACAAATTAAAACATTCCCTTCTACCAGTAATTAGAGAGTGGAGAATCAGTACCCACTTCTGTGTTTTTATAGTGTCTTTATCACTGCCATTAAAAGAGACTGGGTTGTTTTTTTAAAGCCTTTTCTCTCCCTTTAAGATACTCAGGAGACAGCAACTTGCTGCTGTTTACCAACAGAAAGCTTTCCTCCTGGAAAACAACTCAGCTGTTTTGCAGCTCTGCTGCTGCTGGACTCCACACTTCCAATCCCCACGCCCTTTCCAGGAGAGCAGTGTCTCAGCAATACCTTTGCTTGGAATTACAATGCTAACTGTGAGGAGAAAAGTTCCTTCCAGAACTTGGCCACCTGGCAGAGCAGGTCCAGTAGAAGCCATGTGTGTTTTGGCAGGACAGAAGAAGGTGGAAGATGCTTGAAAGTGTCCAGTGCAGAGCCACAGAGATGGTGGAGGGAGTGGAACATCTCCCTGCTGAGGAGAGGCTGAGGGAGATGGGGATCTTTACCCTGGAGAAGAGGGGACTGAGGGGGGAGCTTATTAGTGGTTATTAATATGTACAGGGTGAGTGTCAGGAGGATGGAGCCAGACTCTGCTCTGTGACATCCCATGACAGGAAAAGGGGCAACGGGTGCAGCTGGAACACAGAGGGTGCCAGAGCCTGGCAAAGGCTGCTCAGGGAGGTTGTGGAGTCTCCTTCTCTGGAGACTTTCCAGCCCCACCTTGATCTGTTCCTGTTTGGGCTGCCCTGGGTGACCCTGCTCTGACAGGGGGGTTGGACTCGATGATCTCCAGAGCTCCCTTCCAACCCTTAACATTCAGTGACTCTGTGAAGATGCCAACCAAGTCAGGCCTTTTCTCCATAAGGTGGTTCCTCATGGTGTTCAACAGCTGAGAGGACTGCAGTTTAGAAATGCATCTGCCAATCAAAATGGGTAAGAAATCTACCATTTAAATATTTTCCTTGTGCAGAACGACTTCAGATGAATGAGAAGCTTCAGTTCACTATCACCTCTACTCCATGGCTTCCTAATAATTGAAGCAAAGGAGCTAAGTGAAGGAAAAGCACCAAGGTGGCCAGCACCATACAGGTTTAAAGACTCCTCCAACCTTGCTATGGGAAAAAGAGCAGCAGTAGCCAGGCAGGTGGGTAGTGCTGATGCTCCTTTAAAGGTGCTGTGACAAAATCAACTGTTGTCATTACTGAAGAGGTTTGTTGTTTTCTTTCCCCTCTGCTTTGTGGGGTTTTTTTCCCTATTCCTATTTTTATTACTACTTGTCAGACTACTTGTCTGAAATACATTATGAGGCTTAATTTTTTAAGGAATATACAGCACGCTGGGAGTCTGTGATAGGAGACTCTCTACCCAGGCCAACTATTGTAATTATGCTGTGATTTTACGCCCAGCAGGAAACTTATGATTTGCCACCCAGGAACAAAGCTAAAGAAATGATCTAAGGTAGCCAATTAAAGTTTTCATAAAGAAACCCTCATCTCTTCTCAAAACCCCCCAAAATCTCCTTTTATAGCACAATCCTCTTAGCTCTTATCTCTCCCTTCCTCATTAATCCAGTTTCACCTAGCTGGCACTGGCACAGGCAGGGGCAGGGAGGGAGACACGCACACACATCTCCACACTTCCCTTTTACTCCTTCTGTTCCTCTTGACCTTTTTCATTTGGTGCAGCGTTTGTAGTAGCCCACCTGTCTGGCCCATCGCCCCTGCAACGTGCCCTTGGAAACGCAGAGAAGGGTTGGAGAAGGCCGGGGAGGGGGGGGGCCAAGTGCGCAGTGAGCTCGCAGGCGAGCGCGCCGGGAGAGGGAGAGAGCTTCTAGCCGGGGCTCTGCCGCTGCACAGCTAATCAGGCAGGTATTCAGTTGTTCACTCCTGCAGACTTGCTTAGCATAGAAATAGGCTGTCTGCCCAGGAAGATGAGGTAATGTCTAGGTTGAATGCCAATCTCTGTAACTGGCAGGACACATCGGGTAAATATTTCTGCTGCAGGAGACCGCGTGCGTTTGGATTTTGCCACCCGTTTTCAGGACTGGGCTTCTTTCCACGGCCATGAATATGCATGAGCTTACCTGCTAAGGCAGCCGAGGGGCTCCAGGTGAGGCTGCCCGGGTGCTGCAGGGTGGCTCTGCCCCCCTCACGCTCTTCCCCAAGCTCACTGCTGCCTCCACTTTGTCCTTCATCTGCTTTCCTGAAGGACCGGGTGTTTGTCTGCTCGCTTCTCGAGTGTGAGATCCCCCTTTCCATCCACAGCAAAGGGTTTGACCTGTCTTACTGTACCAGAAAACTCACTTTCCATTCAGAGCTGCAATACCGTGGTCATCTGCAAGTGCTGCTTATGCAGGCACTGCTTTAGCTGTGTGTTAACACAACCATCTCATCTCTTCTAGCACGCTGGAAAAAAATCACAAAATTCCCCCCAAATCAAACAAAACTCCTCAGAAAACATTTAGAGAAGTGTTTTCACTCTCTTTGCTCTCTTCCCAATCAGAAAAGATCCTGAAATATCAAAGTGAAAACATAAACAAGAAGTGTGAACACCGTAAGTTTCAACAAGACCAAGTGCAAGGTCCTGCTCCTGGTTTGGGGCAAGGCCAGGGTCAGCCCAGGCTGGGGGTGAAGGGCTGGAGAGAGCCCTGGGGAGAAGGACTTGGGGGTGCTGGGGGGGAGGAGCTGGAGCTGAGACGGCCCTGTGCGCTGGCACCCAGCAGCCACTGGCACCCTGGGCTGCACCCCCAGCAGCCTGGGCAGCAGGGCCAGAGGGGGATCCTGCCCCTTTGCTCCCAGGGCTCTGGGGAGACCCCCCTGCAGGGCTGGGCCCAGCTCTGGATCCTCAGCACAGCAGAGCCAGGGAGCTGCTGGAGCAGGGCCAGAGGAGCCCCAGCAATGCTGGGAGAGCTGGAACCCTCTGCTGGGACAGGCTGGGAAAGCTGAGGGGGTTCAGCCTGGAGAGGAGAAGGCTCTGGACAGAACAAGGGGTGATGGGTTTAAACTAAAAGAGGGGAGATTTAGACTGGATAGAAGGAAGAATTTTCTTCCTCTGAGGGTGGTGAGAGGCTGTCCCAGGCTGCCCAGAGAGGTGGTGGCTGCCCCATCCCTGGCACCATCCCAGGGGAGGTTGGTGCTCTGAGCACCCTGCTCTAGCTGCAGATGGCCCTGCTCCCTGAAGGGGGGTTGGACTAGGTGGCCTTCAAAGGTCTCATCCAACCCAAACCATCCTATGAAGAGTACAAGAGCCCACCAGCAGCAGCAGCCATGAAGCAGAACAGTCCTGCAGGAGCAGCATTGTGAACAATTCTCCAGAAAATGTTGGCTCCAAAATGGGCAAAGAGTTGTGGTGCGAGTTTCATGACAAAGGAGGACATGGACTTAGGGCCTGAGAAGAACATCACTAACAAGGATTTCCTTCTTGGAATGAATGTCTCTCTCATTTCTCTATCAGAAGAAAACCAATGAGCTGTGCCTTAAAAAAAAAAAAAAAAAANAAAAAAAAAAAAAAAAAAAAAAAAAAAAAGGGAAAATCCCCCAAACTTTGGCCAAAATACTGCATTGTCAGTTTCTGGATCATTTGCCTTTGATCTCTACTGTCTACTTAAAAAGAGTATCCTGAGGATACAACAGTGCTCACTGTAAGCTCACATTTGTTTAGAAACAGAGACAAGGGCAAAAATATGGTTTTGGCAAATATAAAATATTCAAAGTCTTAATGTTTCCTTGATTCAATTTTAAAAGCCTCATATATAAATACAAACTAGTATTTTCCTCCTTCTTTTTTTCTGATGTGTTTACAGAAGAGCAGATTCCAACCAGCTAAATACCATCCATATTAATTTCTTTAAATCTTCTGGTTCCTCTGCATAATGGGTACGACTGCACTTCTGAAGCAACCACACTCCCAGACATTTGCAGGCAAACTTGCTCTAGTCTGGAAGGACTGTGACAGCAGGGAGCTCAGGCTGGACATCTCTCTCCCTCTAAGGGGGTATCCCTGCAGGACAGGCTCACACCGAGACTGGTTCCCCAGTCAGAACCAGTTTGGAAGTCCCCAGTTCCAGTCTGAGATGCACGTGCCTGCATCTTGCCTTTCACATCTCGGGTTGTTGTGCACAGTTGTAAACTCACATACAGTCATTTTCTTCTGTTCAGCTAAAAACAATCTTCTCAGGATTAAAACTGAACAAAATCTTTGAGCAGTGTTAGCAAATCTCTTGCATGAAAACTACTTTTTTTCCTTGTCTCACCTTTCATCTCTTGAATGTCAGCAGGTATTTTGAATTGCATCAAAGGGGGTGAGATGTGTTTGAGTTCATTCTTTTCCCTTTGATACCAGTACACAGATGAGGATTGCACTTCAAAATCTGCTTCCACTTGTGATCAACATCCACACACTGAGTTACAGCTCTTCACTACTTCATGCTTCAGGACATGTCTTTACAAACTCTGCTGTTCCATTGGTTCCACCATCACCACTCCTTGCACCAGACTGAATATCTAACAGAAAGGGTCTGCCTGATGGAAGTTGTATTCCAGCTTCCTCAGGGTTCAACCAATTCTAGGCTGATGCTTTTATCACACACACATCTTTCAATCCAGTTCTTTTTAGTTCCTGCTGAAGAAACTACTCAGGCATCACAATTACAGTACAAATTTGTTTCTGGTTCATCACTACCAGTGATTCAAAAACATGAAAGGAATGTTTTCTGTCAAGAAAGACTAAAATCTGTGGGAAGAGGAGAGGTAGAAGGTGTCATGGTTTCTTCCAGACAGCTCTTTATGGCAGAGAGAAGAACTGAAATGGAGGAAACCTATGTCAACAGTCCATCCAAAGTGAGTTGTGCCTTCTGCCCTCTCACGTGCACCAGATACCCATGGTATCTGACAAACCCAAGACAGAAAATGATCCAGAGACCTTTGTCAGAACTAGAAAGGAATGTGACTCTGTTTGGCAAGAACATGGTGACTATTCCCAAGCTGACTACAAGCCAGAGCATGAAGAAAGAAGCCCATTTTCAGTGTTAGGGATGGGCAGGCACAGAAATCCAGCTTGGAAATTAGAAAAAACCTCCCCTCAGCATGAAGAAAAGCACAGCTCAGAGGAAATCTGTAGGCTTGGTGTTACTGGGACACCAACACTACCAGGTTGAGCTGTGTGCCAAAGTGCTAATGCCCTTCTCTTTAATCCTGAAAAGGCTGAGAGGGGATCTTATTGATGGCTATGAATATCTGAGGGGTGGGTGTCAAGTGAAAGGGGACAGTCTTCTGTGCTGCCCAGTACTATGACAAGGAATAACGGGTAGAAGCTAGGACATGGGAAGTCCCATCTCAACCTAAGGAGAAAATTCTTCCCTGTGAGGGTGACAGAGCCTGGCCCAGGCTGCCCAAAGAGGCTGTGGAGTCTCCTTCTCTAGAGACTTTCCAAACCCACCTGGTATGTTCCTGTGTGGGCTGCCCTGGGTGTTCCTGCTCTGGCAGGAGGGTTGGACTCCATGATCTCCAGAGGTCCCTTCCAACCCCTACCATTCTATTTTTCTATGAGTCTTTGCATTCTTCTGTTTGCTGCCAAAAAGCCCAAGACAGGTTCTTATCTCTCTAGGTCCCTCAAGTTAGAGTCCTTTACAAAGGATGATTTCACTTTAAAATGCTGGAATTATTTTTAGCAATTCCAATTTGAAGCCATGATGTCACCAATACACAGTAACCAAGGCCAGCTGCTTTTGAGCACCAGTACCCTGACAGGTTGATGATCCCTCTGTCTCGTGCCTTCAATCTCTTCTTCTGTGTGAAAGCTCCCTCAAGAGGTTCTTAGCAGAGATTTAGCCACATTCAGTTTCTACCCTGGAGACAAAGTCCAATGACAAGATAAAAGAAGGCAACGACTGAGATAAGACTCTTGTTGAAACACTTGGCCACCCCAAGGATGCAGAAGCCTTGCAATGAATTATCAGGATTTTATCCACGTTTATAAAGGAGAACATGTTTCTCTGAGCATTTCTGAATTTACCCTTTAATAGGAGAGCAAAGGTGTTGGTGGCTGGAAAGGGAGGTCTGGTAGATACCATGCGGGCACCAGGAGATCTTTTTCTTTTTCTTTTTGGGATGAAACGCAAGTGGATTTTGACAACAGGGTGTACCAAGGGCATCTTCCACCGAAGTCACTCAGCAAATCTCACACATACCTTTAGGCTGATGTGAACTCTTCCCTCTTCCCTCCAATCTGCTGAAGAAATTCTCCCAAATCCCCTCAAGTGGTGACAAGTGCTCTTATTCCTGCTGGCTGCCAAACCTTCCTCCCCCAGCCTGCTACAGCAACAGTGCAGGGAGAAGATGAAAGACGGGGAAATAAGAGAGTCTCTAACATGGCCTTCCTGAATCCCAGTCACTGAAAATCAGGTGGATGGATCTTTTCCCGAGAGGCCAAAAAGCTTCTGGGTAATTGAAATATTTCTTATTTGCCGTGTTCTAATTGTGCTTCATAACCACAGAAATAAAAAGAATATTTGGTTCCCTTTAACACAAACAGAAATCAGGAAGTTGAGGATGGGGATCAAGTGAATAACAAAGTAAGTTTTGTGGTTTGTTAGTGGGGTTTTTTGTTTTGTTTTGATTTTGGCATTTAAATTTTCTCCAGCATAAGCTGTTTTGTAAAAAATACGTGATATTTAACATTTCAAAAAAACCTTGAAGTGAAATGTTTTGACAACTTAAAATTTTAAATTCTTCCCTAAAAATTATTTACCGAATATGATAGAAATTTCTGAGAAGATTGAGTCAGGTCTAAAGACTGTTCCTCATCAAGCTTACACCTCACCTGCTTAGTGGTGACACACACTCCTACACAATTTAGTTTCTCATTCAATCTTCAATAGCAGTTTTGCACCAGAAAAAAAGGTCAGACTACCTCAAAGTCCAGAGATCCACGAGAAAACTTTCATCAGTTGACCTGTTGATTTTCAGAGCAGTAGAACACCCTTCAATTTTCACTGATGTCAGCACAGAAAGCCCAAAGTTCACACTGTTTGTTTGGGAATTTCATATATCCAAGAGGAGATATTCCCTAATTACTTCCTTCCAGTTAAGCCACACGTGCTCAAAGCTGAAGCTTTGTGAAAGCAAACAAACTGATCTTCTACCCTTCTTAATTCTACCTGGTGTTGCCATGTAGCCTTGATGACCAACTAGTGAGCTGGTTTCTCTGGAATGCTCTTGAATCAGGAGCAAGATTCTGATTTTGAAAAGGCTTCTTCACAAGGCTCTCCCAAGCAGATGTTCTGGAATTACCATTCATTACTTCTTAATGAAAATGCCTTGATTGCCTCCTTGCCATGTGCTTCCCAGCCCCTCTTCTGTGTTCCACCCTCCGGGTAGCAGCAAGAAAAAGCACTGTGGACATTTTCACATAGCTAATCTTTATGAACCAACAGTGTTTCTGACAAGCCATTACCTACAAACTATGGCTATGGCTGCAGGAAAGACATTTTTCAACTGCTTACAAGGATAGAGCAACAGCTCAAAAAAAACCCACCCCGACAAGAACATTGTATGCATCACTTCAGAGCCTTACACTAGCCTACATCATCCCCCAGCGAGCTGAACTCTCCAGGGAATCATTTGTCTTGGGTTTTTTTCAGCTTCAAGTCTGGTAGTTTGCACACACAGCCTAAAAAACCAGGCTCTCTCCAGAAGATGAAGAAGTTAACTCATTGGAAGTAACAAGCCTAAAGTTGTTTCTTAGGCTGATGAATAAAAGATATTTGTTTACTGAAGGCAGTAAAACAACACACGGGGGTTCTTCTTGTCAACACAGAGCTCTAATTTGCAATGGGACTATAGCAGTAAGGCCCTGAATTCCTTTTCCTCACGCTAATCAATTAATTTAACAACAGTGGTAGAAATTCACAGTTATTTTAGCCCTTTCTCCAACCCCACTTGTCCTCCCCCAGCTCTGTGAGCTCCTCCTCGCCCACAGGTAGCAAACTGTGGCTGCGGTGAAAAGCTGCCACTGGGAAAAGAATGGCTTCACACAACCAGACTGACTGATTTGGCTCCATTTCATCTCGGTAAAGATCACAGCAAGGAAAAAAAAAAGTGCATTAGGATTCCACCCACCCACCCTTGCCCACTCGTGACACTGTTTGCTCACACTCCCCACGCCCCAAGGCACGGAGAGATTCCAAATTGCCACCTCGGAGAGACAGAGCTGAGTGGAAAGTTCCCCAACATTCCCACAGCAGAGCAGGTTGACATCAAAATATCTCCCTGTGCCACACGACCTCCCTCTATCACCCTTTGAGATGAGATGGTTACAACAAAGTCAGGCTTTCACCTGCTGGAAATGCCCCAAAATGTACTCTTTGAACAGAGCAGCACATGGCAGGCTGCTGGGAAGTCTCAGCTCTTTTGCTACTATGATACTTCTTTTTAAATCCAGATTTTAGCTTATTGTTAAAGTTATTATTAAAGTCGTAATTTAAAATAAAATGGTTTCCAGCAAAGACAGTCTACTCTGTCATCTTGACATTGAAACTCCAGTAAGTCCTTATGACCAGAATTCTAGTCCCTTCAGCCTCTCAAGATTTCAAAGGAAATAACAGATCTGTTTTTTTTCCTTTTCCCTTCACTTTGAGATATCCAGGAGAACACAGACGAGGGGTTTTATTTCCCATTTTCACTGAATATACGTTTTCATGTCAGCCAAAGTGAAAGCTAACACAGTTGGACCATAGTAAATGTCAATATTTAATCTGGCCTTTACTTTCCAATTTTTTAAACCACAATGCATCATCTCAGCGTGATTAATAACAACTCTGCTGTTGCTTTCCCTGGACAGACCTGAGGTATTTTTGTTGCTAGGTAATGTTTTGTTGTGAGGCATCCTCCCAACACAGGAAAGATTAAGAGATCTCAGATGGAACCCAAGACAGCATGCCAGTAATCACAGCTGAAAGACGCTTGCACTTGACATCTTGAGATGGGAACAACATGTCTATTGTTTGGAGCCATCAGTCCTTCCCTCTTAATGCATGACAGACAAAACCACCTACCTTGTCACGAACTGGGAACCTTGTCAAGAAGTCATTTGTACTGATTGGAGAAACAAAAGGGGAATCTGGAGAAGCAGGTTCATAAAACAAACAAAATGTCCTCGAAAGGGCCCGTGTTCTCCATTCCATCCCGCGGCAGAAAGGAGCTCTCAATCTCCTTCAAGTGGTTGCAGGAGGATCCAACACTCATAAAGAAATCTTGCACTGACCTCAAGCTTCCACGGCAGCCTTTGTGAGAATACAATGCAGTGCTGCCAAGGGAGTGGGGTTTAGCCAGCACAACGAGAGTTTTGGCCAAGACATTCCTCCATCTGACTGCTCCTTGGCTTTCCAAGAGCCTGCTGGAGCCATGGGCAGCCGACTCAGAAAACCTAACACCTTTTTAGTCCCAACCTACAGGAGATTAGTATTTCAGTAGCCCCAGATCCAGCAAAAGCTTAGGCAGTTTGCAGACTTCAACTATTCTTTTGCCTGACTGGGGCATATTGATTGTAAACCACTTTTTCTATGCAAAGTTCAAGATTCTTATTAGTGTATTTCCCACCAAATACACAGCCACGTCTCCGAGTTTCCCAGCGACACCCTTGGCAGAAATGAAGGAAGCTAGACTGACAGAAAAGTTATCCTCCAAGATGACTGTGCTGTATTCCTTGCCAAAGGGTAATCTGTCAGTGCAGCTGACAAATTGAAAAGGGGGAGCATTTTTTTTAGTGCCAGCCCTGGAAAACAACAGAAGTAAAAGTCAACACTCATTGCCTGGGCTGAAAATATCACCGTAGAGTGTATAAGATAAAGAAGGGAAATATGAGGGGAGAAAAAGAATTTGCTGCACTGAGGAAACTAACTCCTTCATCTTGTATTCTTGAAGACCATGGGGGTAAACAGAAATACTGTCTGCTGTTCCCAGTTAACAAGCTGTTTGAGCATTCTGGTGGCACCCAGGCTCCCATCAGGAGTCAGAGATCCTTTTGTGCTAGGCACTGTAAAAACACTTCCTAAAAGGACAGACAGCCCCAAAGGCTTTATTATCTAGAATAAATAAATTACCATGAATTAAGACTCAATTTTCTAGCAGTGTGGGTAATTAAACACTGGAACAGGTTGCCAGGTGGTAGACTCACCATCGCACGGAGTCCTCAAGACTGCATTTTGCTCTCAAAAACATGCTTACTAATTTATAGGGAAAACTGAACAGCTAACTCTAACAAGGAGGGTCAAGCTGAATAATTGCAGTGATCACTTCTGACCCTTGAACCCACGAATCCCACCCGATTCCATCTCTTACTGTGTTAAAAGGAAGGCAGATAATTGATAGCACCACACTCAGCTACTAATACCTACTGTTCTGCATAAGGCAACAGTGACAAGCACACTTCAGAGCTTCAGCCACTGGGAATTGGATTTTCCCCTGCTGTGCATCCTCGTTTATTTTCTTGTGCTGACTGGAGCAGACCTCCAAAGTGCTGTGCTGCAGCAGGAGCCATGGATAGGATCCAAAGATGGTCTGTGGCAATGCAGAGGATTTTACTTCTTCAGCGCCCAGCCTGGTGGGTGTTACTTGGCTGTACCTGGTCCCAAGCTCTGAAATTCCCAAAGGATTTTTTCCTGCAGTTGTCTACTGACATTTTGGCTTTCCTTTTCAGCACAGTGTGTGAATCACCGAGTCTGAGTCCCTACCTCAGCTTATCTTAAACTTTTGGTGGGACCTCCATTCTGATCTCTTTTCTGAACAATTTAAGCCAAATAAAACCCCTGGGGTCAATGTTATTGAGGGCACATGAATGAAATTTTAGACCCTCAAATTAGACAATCCAATGAGGGCCTTCAGGCTCTACACTCTGTTGACATCATCACTTCTCCGTGGGCAAAAAGCATCCAAAACATTTGTGTCTGCCATACATAACTTTCAGTTTAATTAATGCTAAACAGCTTAATCTTCATTATATATCTCACTGCATCTAAGCAACTGCTGTGGCTACTTGGAAGCATTAAATTACTTGTCCCCAAGAACTTCTGAATGAACAGCATTCTTCTACTGAGTGTCTGGGAGCTCCTCTTCCTTCCTTAGCCACATCACAGACCTCCATGCACAAGCAGGGTGCTACATCTACTCATCACTCATATGAGTTACCATATTAACCAAGCACGGAAATGCAACGTTCAAATAAAAGTAGATTTCCTCAGAACAGTGTTTTTCTTCTGGATTAACAAAAATCTCTCTGAGCTGTTTCACACCCTCAGGCCCCCCAAACCTGCCTGGACTGCAGCCGAGGGAAGGCAGCAGTTAAGACCTTCAAGATTATGCTGGGTTTTGTTATTGCAGCTTTAAGAAAGCTGGCAGACTGCTTGCCACATCCCACACCCTTCCCACATCCCTGCCAGTTGTCTTGAAGAGTGAAGACAAATTAACCTGAAAAACCTGAGGTAGTTGGCCAGCAGCTGGGAAAAAGCTAAAAACAAGGAATGGCTGAGCCAGCCAAATCACTTCATTTCCTTAGGCAACAAGAAAGAAAAGGGAACAGGCAAAAAACCTTTAGGACCTGGTGGACTTTGTGTATATAAATCTGTGCTTGAGGGTAAAGTGTTCCCTTCCTGAATCAGAGAAAGGAAACAGATAGGAGAAGGTGGGTTTTTCAGGTTAAAAAATCCTCAAAAAAACCACAAGAATACCCACCATGCTCCAAAATCAGTTTTTCCTTCCTTGAAGAAAGACATTGACCAAGTATGACTTTTAGTACATTCTCATTCCAGTTAGAATTACAGCCACGATGCAAAGCACAGAGAAAACAAACCCACTTTATCAAAGAAGGGCAAAACCAAACCCAGGCAAGCCACATAACCACCACTTTTCAAAACAGCTCTGCTTAGAAAACATTAAGAGAAGAATCATTTGCATCCAAATCCCATTGGAACTGGCATTGCTACCCAGAGAGGCTGCCCAGTATAATCAATAAGACAGATTCTAACCTTCAGGGATATTTTAATCATCACAACCATCCATGGTTATCATCTCAAATTATGTGTCCGCCCCCAAAACATTCTTCCAAGGAGAGTTCACTGGACTGGCACTAGTTTTAGGGCATGTATTTTATGATATAACAAGCACAAGCCTGAGAGGACCATGACATTTTTCAAATGGCACAGGCATGCCACCCTCCTATAAAATCTAATCAAAATCGATGTCAGATCAGTGCAGAGGAGAAAGTTTTACCCAGAGCAGACATCTGCCTGGTAATCACCATCAGCACAAAGCCTGGTTGACCACTGCAGCAGGAACATCTTAGGTGCTGTTTGCCCAGTGGGGTTTATGCTGGTTTTACAGGACAACCCAGGTATTCTCCACAGTTATCTGGACCCAACTCACCTCACTAGGGAGCTGAGCTGCTTGCACTGCACTTCACTGTAACTGCTACCTTAAAACACAACCAAAACACCAACAACCCAACCC